>JAPIWU010199316.1:0-37913 GCA_037576205.1 Pyrocystis lunula | reverse complement strand
TCTTTTAACTCTGCCGCAGAGTAGTGAGTTGTTATGTCACCGCTCGTATGCCCAAGCAAAGCTTTACGTGTTTCCAATGGAATCCCAGCTCCTCGTAATCTTCTACCAAAAGTGTGGCGAAGATTATGAACGCCTTTCAATATTCCATCTTCATCAGGCAAGCCTGCCTTTTTCCATGCTCGCTTCCATGAGCTTGTGTGCAATCTAGTAAAAGGTTTTCCCTTGCATGTAAAAACATACTTGTGATGTATGCCTCTTCTAGATTCAATGACGCTTCTTGCAATGGAATTTAACGGTACGACACGTTCCGTTTTGGTTTTAGTTATCGATTCAGGCAGTACAAAGACCGAAGTGCCTAAGTCTTTCACATAAACTTCCCAATCCCATTGCAAACTGCACACTTCCTGATCTCTACACCCAGTATTTAGGGCGTAAAGAACAGCTTCAACACGGTAACCCGGTAATAGAGCACATAACTTATCTTGCTCTTCCCATGACAAAGGGTAGGGCTTAGCCTGACGTCCCTTTAAGGATTGCCTGGTAAGCTTGGCGGGCGCTTGGCGAAGCCAAGGTTTGCCATCTTCCCTACGCCATACACGTGCTGATCTGTTTAGCACAGCAGAAACAACAGCGATTTCATTGTTGACCGTCTTCGCCGAGCATCCGCGCGACAATTCATGATCAACGAAATCTTTCAGTGTTCCATCATGCAGCTGTTCAAGTGGCAGTCTTCCAATAAAGGGGAACAGCCGATCCAGATGCATGGCAACAACTGATGCTGAAGGCTTATTTGATATTTCTTCTAGGTAGCGAAGAGCCGCTTCCTCAAACAAATAAACACCTTCTGCTTTTCTCTGCGCATCTTCCTCAATCTCCGCTAGGCGACGGATCATGATTCTCTCCGCTTCAGGGCGGCTAGATGTCTCCGTGCTCTCCCGGAGCCAGCCTCCTTCGGCGTATTCGCAGCGTTTTTCGATGTGCCAAGTTTTGCCTTTGAGACGCAAACCCGGCATACGACTTCTTTTTTGCATGTGTCGTCCTCCAGTTGTGAGGCTTTCGGACGACGCCCGTTGCGAGAGATATAATCCTCTACCCATGCATCAAGATCAAGGCGATCAAACGCAATTGACTGCTTCCCCAAAGGGATCTCGATCAGATATGGTCTTACCCGTCGATTGAATGAATTTTTGTCCATTCCGAGATATCCAGGTGCATCCCTGACCCGTATCAACCGGGGAAGCATGATTCCTGGCTTTTTAAACTGAAAATCTGACATCATTCACCCATATACAGCGGGGATACTCGTCCAGATTACAAATATCGCACAAGCTATCCCTAGTAATTCTCTGCGATTTCTCAGGTAGAAATGCCCATTGATATGGGCTCGCAATAAGAGGAAGCAAACATGCCGCAAGCCAAGTACTTGTTTAACCGCGCGGAAGGGATGGATGGGTTTTTTAACACAAATCGACCTAGTACTGATGCGCTAAACGCATTGCAATCTTGGATTAGCAAAAGTGGTAGAACCTACGAAGTTGTTGAAGATGAGGATGACCACCTTATTGCAGTTCTTAGCTTCGATGACGACGATGAATCTGCTGGGCCTGATCTTGACGGCTCTTGTCAGTCCCAAGGCGTGAAGCGAAGCTTTATGGAATGATTTTTAACTGTTGTTCCGCCCGAGCGGAGGAAGGTCGATGAACTACAGTTACCGAATGTTTGTTGTTGAAGGGAACACTATTAGGCGTATTTCCCAGACAAGATTCGAAAAATTCTTTTCCAAAAATTCTCCAGAGTTGAAGGAATTCTCCGGCCAGGTAATCACAATCGCTATGGCTATGTACACTGTTCTTGATCGGGTTCCTCAAGAGCTTTTTCGAATTGATGCATTTAAGGTCAAGGTAGAAAGTGATGGCTCAATGTGTAAAAAGTTCAATTCCGAAAGTAATCGATTGACAATGCAGCGCGCAGACTTCCTTGAGTATAAGCAGTCCGAAATTGCCAGCAACGGGTCATCTGTTATAGATGCTGTCGCAAAATTTGAAGAAAGGAAATGGAAACAATTGCATCCCGAGCTGCCGCCAGAAGTAACTCGGCAAATCTTTGAGCACATCATGAAAAACAAGAGATAACTTTCACGAGCATGGTCCAAACTTTACCGGCTATTCGGTAAGTTGATCATAGGTCATAGGACATGATGCGGCGTGCATATTCTCTTTTGATATTTTCAAGTGAAGCTAGTGCGCTCAAATATTGCTGATCGCTGATATCTATTTCAGATAGTTGTGCGAGTATTTCCATGTAGATCCCCCTCAGCTGATTGGGTGTGTAAGTAGCCAATTCAAATTTCGATACGAGTTTCATCGTTTCCTCCTTTTGTTTAGGAGACTCCAGATCATCTAGAACCTTTTCGCCCCAGCCCGCTCATAAACGGTTCGCTGCTGATCTGGTGTTCGCCGCGCAACCATTGCGCAACCAAGGAAAGGGATATGAACTCGCTTCGAGTTGCTGTTTGGCATTGCCTGTCAATGCGACAAAAGAGGAGGGGGAGCCTTTTGATCGCCACTATTATCTTGAGATGCTTGGTTTATTTATTTGGATATTTGTATAGTATGTGTATACAAAATGAATAATAGTTAAACTTTTTACTTGCTTTTAGTTTAACTTTCCAATATTTTGTATAGTATGGCTATACAAAAGGAGACAAAATTAAACCAAATGCAGAGCAAGCTCCCAGAAGGGTTGCTAGCCGATTCTGCATGGATGGAGAAAAACGGTTTCTCCCGCGCATTGCGCAAGCAATGGGTCGATACTGGGCGCCTAGTAAGTCCTACGCGAGGTGTATTTTGGCGAAAGCGTGGAAAGCTCACATGGGAGAACGTCGTAGTCTCACTCCAGGCCATACTAGATTTACCGGTGTCAGTAGGTGGAGAAACAGCAATCGATCAGCTGGGTTTTACCCACTACTTAAAACACACTGAATCCAAAATTCATCTCTATAGCGATACTAAGCTTCCTTCTTGGTTATCAAAATTAGATCTTAAGACAGAATTTCAAACGCATAATCGAAAGCGAATGCTGCCGCCTATAGAACAACCCTATTTACCGGCAGAGATAGATTGGGAAGATGGCATTGAACAAAACCATGACACGTTAACGGTAAACGCTTTGCGCAAAACAGGCTGGCCGATTGTAATTTCAGTACCGGAGCGCGCAATAATTGAATATATCGATCTGCTTCCTAAATACGCAGACTTTCACAGCGTAGATAAAACATTTGAAGGGCTGATAACGCTCCGCCCTAAAATATTGCAAACGCTACTAACAAGCTGCAACAGCATCAAAGTTAAACGCCTCTTCTGTTATTTTGCCGACCGGCATAATCAATTATGGTGGAAGAAAATTGATGTCTCGAAAATTGATCTTGGCAAAGGCAAACGAGTTATTGCTAATCAAGGTGCATTAGACAGCAAATACCAAATCACTGTACCAAAGGATCTATAAATGCCCATTCAGCAAAAATATAGAGACCAGGTGGAACTGCTAGTCCGAACAATACCCCTAATAGATCAAGAAGAATGCTTCGCTTTGAAAGGCGGGACCGCTATCAATCTTTTTATTCGCGATCTCCCCAGGCTTTCAGTTGATATAGATCTAACCTACTTGCCAACTGCCAATCGTCAGGAGGCGCTCGAAGATGTAGAGCATGCCCTAAGGCGCATAGCTGAGCGAATCCACAGCATGGACAACACGATTCATATCGGTGAATCGATACCCAATACGCAAGATACGGTTAGTAAACTTATTGTGCGAACGAGAACACGCGTTCAGATAAAGATAGAAGTAACCCCAGTGCTGCGCGGCTGCGTTTATGAACCAGTGCGCATGGAACTGTCTGACGCGGTTCAAAACGAATTCGGCTTTGCTGAAATGAAAGTACTTTCATTCGCAGACCTCTATGCCGGGAAAATCATGGCAGCTCTGGACAGGCAGCACCCAAGAGACCTATTTGATATCCATGATCTACTCCGCAGTGAAGGCATCGATGACAAACTGCGCGAAGCTGTCATCGTTTACCTGATTAGCCATGGTAATGTGCCTCATGCCATTCTCGATCCAAATTTGAAAGATCTTGACCACGACTTCGAACAAGCCTTCGTGGGTATGACCACTGAAGACGTAAGCATCGATATCCTTATCGATGCCAGGAACACACTCATTCGTGAAATTAACGATGGCATGCCAGATCGGCATAAGTCGTTTCTACTCGGATTTTATGCAGGCGAGCCAGACTGGAGCTTACTTACTATAGAAGGCGTGAACGAATTGCCCGCAGTCAGGTGGCGTTTGCAGAGATTAGAAAATGCAGGTGAAGGAACGCGTCAATCCTTGGTAGGTCGGCTAAAGGAGCTATTTTGATATTACAAACTACTCATTCACTGCTGCGATGTAACGCTAGAACCTGTTTATGTTAGAGTTGTTTGAACGATCCTGGTAATGAAAATATCTCGGTTCGCGCTCAAGAATTAGTAGCGATACCACAAAATCATACTGATCAGAAAATATCGCAAATTCTTCACATGGCTCTTTTAGCCAGACGCCTTCTCTAAATTTCTTTCCTTTGATACCTGCATCCTGACTTATTGATCCCTTATTAGCTGCAAGAGAGTGCCTTGGTATCGGGACTGGTGGCACATTCGCTGTTCTAAAATAAGCGCCTGTTTTCCACGCCCGATTGCTCGAGCGTGCCCAAAGAATATAGTCCTCTCGCGATACAACCATAATGGCCCGCTGTTCGGTATAGTCTATCCAGCGCAACAATGCTGCCATGAAAGAAACTTCGTAGCGCGACGCAACGCTATCTATCATGTCAATTGAGGCAACTTCTGAAGGCGGAATTTGACGGCGGTAATCGTCCAGAGGCATTAGTAGATTGGCTGCAAACTTGTTCGCTTCGAATTCAATCTGCTGATAGTCTGAGTCCCAGCGCATCACATCTTGCGTGCTACATTGAATGCCGTCTGGATATTGCTCTCGATGCAGCAAATAGTGCCCAAACTCATGCGCCAAGGTGAAATTAATTCGACCCTTTGAAGAGATATCGCTGTTATAGATAATGCCCCAACCTTTGCCACCACTAAACAACCCACCTTCAAATCCAGGCAGAGATGCGCCTTTTATAAATTGGATAGGATGTTTGGGATAAAGCTGTGTCGAGATCTCTTTTGCAACATCAGTTACATTAATAGGGAAGTGATCTTCGCCCAGTACGGCATTCAGGATGTGAGAGATCTTGAATGCCCATTTGGCAGGTGTAGGCTTCTCAGCTAGAGTCGTCATTTAGCAATTCTGCCATGGACCTTATTTTTTCTTTGATCTTAGGGTCCATTTTTCGGTAGTTGCGATAAAACTGCGCATCAGTAGCAGTTTCCTTTGACATGCCATCATCAGCGCCCAAAAGATAATCCACGGTTACGCCAAGAACAGTAGCGATTTTCGATACCTTTTCTCCAGATGGCCTTGGAGGCGCTTTGTTCTCCAACTCCCAAATATAGCTCTTGCTTGAATCAGCTAACTTCGCCAATTCTTCTAATGTGTAGCCTTTTTCGTCTCTGAGGCTTTTGATTTTTAGACCCAGTGGCGTGGGCATAACTTCAATCTCCAATGTTGTTACTTAAGTTCAGAGTAGTGGTAAATTTTATCATTGACTAGTGTTATTTAACATGTTTCAATTTGTTCAGAGTACCGAACAATATGTGTGTCTAAACGCTAAAAATCGCATATCTAGTCGAGATATTGTGAATAGATACAACATGTGGTAGTATAGCCTGGGCGATAACTTCCACTGCTAATGCAGGTGAGAATTATCCCATTGCCGCATCAGGTATAGATCACAATCCTGATGGAATGCTGCAAATTTCACGCTATCTCAACACCCATCGCTAGCCCCCTGAGTGTTTGCCACCTAGCCCGATCCATGCAGTAAACGGCCATTGTTCAGTGTTCCATTTGTTTGGTTTGTGCCAAGCGCAATCCAAGATTCTAGCTAACACGCTCTCACTTCGGTGAGTAGTTACTCCATAAACACTGCATACCTCGAGTTTATGGGAGGAGTAAGAAATAGATGGCAGCCCAAGTAACCCTGTTTCCTGTTGAAAATGGAGACATGACATTAATTCAACTAGCCGACGCAGACTCTACTTGCCTGCTTGTCGACTGCAAAATCAGAGCCGGTGCTGACGATCCTGAGGATTCAACACCAGATGTCGCTCAAGCACTCCGTGATAAATTAAATCGAGATTCAAGAGGCAGGCCGTATGTCGATGCCATGCTTTTAAGTCACCCTGATGAAGATCACTGTCTCGGACTGGAGAAACATTTTTGGCTAGGACCATTATCTGAGTACTCTGATGATGACAAACCAGATTGTGATAAGCGGATTGTAATCCGGCAAATCTGGTCATCTGCAATGGTATTTCGTCGGGCTTCTAAAAAGCGGCCGCTTTGTGACGATGCAAAAGCGTTTAACAAAGAAGCCAAAAGAAGGATAAAGAAGAACCTGGATCACCATTTTTTCGTGAGCGATGGTGACAAAATCCAGGTACTCGGAGAGGACGAAAACGGCCGAACGAAAGATCTCGAGCCTATCCTTGTCCGACAAGGTGAATACTTTTCAGGTATAAATGGCAAAGCTACTGGCTACCTGACATCACTTCTAATTGCGCCTTTCGACAAGAAAGATGATGACGATGAAGAATTGCTGAGCAAAAACAACTCCAGCGTTATCCTGAATCTTGAAATCAAGCACTCTGAATACTTTAGTGCCACAAGCAACTTCCTTATGGGCGGTGACGCCGAAGTTGAAATATGGGAGCGGGTCTGGAACAAGTATGAGGCGCAAGTTCTTGAATATGATCTTCTGCTTGCACCTCATCATTGCTCCTGGCACACACTGTCTTACGATAGTTGGTCGGACATGGGTGAAGAGGCAAAAATTTCTGCAAGCGCGAGGTCAGCACTCGCACAAGCAAAAGATGGCGCCATTATTGTATCAAGCAGTAAACCAATAAAGGATGACGAAAACGACCCTCCATGCATCAGGGCGAAAAAAGAGTATCGTTCAATCCTGCGTAGCGGGGGAGGTCTATTCAGATGCACTGGCGAAGAACCTACCTCATATGATCCCAAGCCACTTGAGATCGAGACTACAACAAGTGGATTTAAGTTAGCCGCTGCCGCATCTGCAGCTCTTTCCATGACTTCATGCAGCCCTCCCAAAGCAGGTAAATGTTAGAGCAAACTTTCCATGAAGATTTTGGCGGGGAGCTGATCTCTGAAAATCAACTTCCTGCAAACGTACTGGCGCTATACAAAGCCTGCCGGAAGAACTCTTCGTGCGAAGTTCTTGAAGTAAGGCAAGATGAGACTGCAATCACCCAGAGCATTGTTGCCGAATTTTGTGATGGAACTTTCGATGCCGGAAATGAAATTGGAATTCAGCGTACCGAAAGACTAGCTCTAGTATACGATGAGAATGCATCTTTTCCTTGGCAGGTGAGAGCGCTTCGAACAGACTTTCCGCACACTACAGAGCAAAATCATGTGCGAGAGGGAGAACCCAGATCTCTTTGTTTGTATTTGGCAACGTGGCGATCTGTTGAGCGATCTTGGACACCGCAGCTATTCCTAAAGCAGATATTTTGGTGGCTGCGCGCAACTGCTGATGGCACTATCCACAGCAAAGATCAGCCACTTGAGAGGTTGTTTTACTCCAGTCCTGATTCAGTGCTTCTGCCTCGCGGATACACGGCCGATTTTGAAAAGAATGCTCTTCGCAATCTAGCTTTTAAGCCTGTCCCTCATGCTCGCTTAGGCACCAAGACGCTCATTGCTTTCTACGAAGAAGAGCCAGGGCAACAAGATTCTCTTTGCCCTTCGCTTTCCATGATGGTTGATCCGGTTGATTACGGACCAATAGAAGGTTCCGTCTATACGCTCGGGCAACTTGATGACATCCTCGTTAGACGAGGTAGTGGGTTGTTGGGTTCCATGAAAAGTGCGATTTCACAATCAGTGCCCCAATCAGGTGTGGAAGCTAAGAATGTAGGCGTCACTTTATTGATTTTGGCTATTCCTCGAACACTGAATGGCGAAGATCACGGACTTGAGCTACAGGGATTTTTCGCCGGAATCGAATTTGCAGAACTCGGCAAAAAGCTTGGACTGCTTGATCGGATACCGGATCAAAGTACTTACTATTTATTGCCGGGTGAGATAGACAATGACTGGAAGAAAGTTGCACTCGAACCTGCCAATGTGAGTGACTACCCGAGTAGACGTATAGTTCACCGATACTCTGGACTTCCAGCAGATGAAGACGGCCCTGAGGGCATAATCGCCGGAGTTGGAGCACTAGGCGGATTGCTTGCAAAGATTTGGAATACAGAATGCTGGGGTGATTGGCACTATGCCGACGCAGACATAGTCCAAGCGCACAATATCGTTCGTCATATTGCGACCCATCATGTTGTTGGATCATCAAAAGCATTGGTGGTTAGCCATCTCGTAAACACAATCCATCCATGTGATGTCGATCCCACCGAGAGAGCAATTGAAGCTAACATTGAATCTGAGAATGAAGCAGTCTGTGAGGCGATTGAGAATTCATCTTTGTTGGTTGACGTCACTACAACAACGCATGTGCCTCGTATAGTGGCGCGAGGTGATCGTTTTCCTCGTACCGTCTCAGTCTTCCTAACACCCTCCGGTTCCTCAGCCGTGATGATGTACGAAGATAGTGACCGCAGTATTCGCTGCGATAGTTTAGAAGCTCAGTACTATAGGGCTGTGCTCGAATCAGACTGGGGAGAAACTCATTTAGGTGGTCATAGGGGAACACTTTGGGTTGGAGGAGGATGTAGAGAAATCACCTTGCCACTTTCAAATGAAGTTTTGCATTTGCATTCAGGCAATCTTGCTCGGCAAATTCGAAAACACTACAAATCGGACATGGCCAAGATCTGCATTTGGGAATATGAAGAAGATTTAGGATCAACTACTTTGTATGAAGTGCCTGCATACAAACCGACTAAGATCGAAATAAGTGAGTGGAGCATCAGTATTGATCAGGGACTTTTGGCTGATGTGTTGGCGCTGAGAGAAAGCAAGCTGCCTGCAGAAACAGGCGGGATTATTCTCGGCATCGTTGATCAGCGTGATAAGACAATCACTCTCGTCAAAATGTGCGATGCGCCCCCTCAAAGCGAGAGCACTGAATCTGAATTTAAGCGTGCCGCCTATGAATCTGCTGAATTTATGGAAGATTGTTTCAAAAGAACAGCGGGTATCGTTACGTATGTAGGTGAGTGGCACTCCCATGTAGGAGGAGTGGCACCACTTCCAAGCGCTTCGGATATCTGGCAGCACAACGTTGTGAATCACTCACTACTTCAAGAAGGAAGACCGGGCTTGATGGCGATCATTTCTGAGAATTCGATTGGTCTTTATCTCCCAGGTGAAGGAAAAGTTATACCAATTGAAAATTTCGACATTGAGCCCTTGAAAAAGACTGGGTGACACACTGGCCTTCATTCTTCCCTAATCGTTACTAAACAATGCAGATTGAATCATGACAGATCTGAGATTTCTTGAAGTACCTTTTGATGATAAAGATATCGTTAAAAAGCTGGGTGCGAAATGGCACTCAAAGCGTCGCAAATGGTTCATTCCCGAAGGAGTAGACACAGCGCAATTCGCAAAATGGGAGCCTGAATACGACACAACATTTAATGTCAGAGCGATTGCTCCGTTTTTTCTCATTGAATCATTCGAAACATGTTTTAGATGTGGAACCAATGCGCCGGTAGTTTCATTCGGTGCAGCAAACTTTGAAGAAATACTTGAAGGTGATGATGCCGAGACCTCTCTGGACCAAGAATCAGACTCTAGCAAAGAACCAGTTATGTTCTCTTATGTTTCCACGATGCCGGAGCGCCTAACTAAATTCGTGGAGGAAAAATTCCCTACATTTTTTATGGATTGGTCGAATACGACAGAATCCTTCTACTTTATGAATCATTGTACAAAATGCAGCGCAAAACTGGGCGACTTCTATTTGCACAGTGAGCCGGAACATGCATTCTTTCCACAAACACCCGAAGATGTTAAACCAATGAAAGTAACTGAGCTTAAATCCACTGGAGGTGTTTTGTTGGGTGCATCTCCCAGCTGGGGGTCAATGGGCTACATACTTGAGCACACTAAAGTAGAAAAATACGAAAGCGCTAGCTAGATAGAAGAGAAAGATTTTTGACAAAGTCACTGAAAGAATCGAACCAGCCCGCACTGCTTGGTGTTGCTATTGCCAATTTGGCACTCTACTACGCGGCTATTCAGGGGCAAGCGCTGCTTTCTGGAGATTTGGTTGCCCTGATCCGGGAGTACCAATCAGCTATTCCGGCCGTGATTGGCCTTGCCTTTATAGGGATACTAAATAGTCAGGTTTCACCGCTCAATAAAGCTAGGATCGTGTTTTTCCGGAGAAAAGACCCGCTTCCTGGAAGCAGGGCATTTACAGATTGGGCTTTAGATGACCCGAGAATAGATCGCGAAGCACTTAAAGCGCGCTTAGGCGGTTTTCCAACGCTACCAGTAGAACAAAATCAAACTTGGTTTAGGCTCTACAAATCTGTTGAAGATGACCCATCAGTCGAGCAGGCGCATAAGTCATTCTTGTTTACGCGTGATTTCTCTGTTTTCGCGTTAGTATTTATCCCGGTTTTGGGTGGTCTTACATTTTTCACAGATGAAAGCGCTGTTATCTCTTTTTGGTATGCCGCTTTACTGATCGCTCAGTTCCTTTTGGTAGTTCGCGCAGCACAAGCTCACGGGAAATCATTTGTAACTAATGTCTTAGCTGTAGTCGCTGCTCAAAATGTTTGAACTACGCGCTAAAAACCACTTCGTATCAGAAAGCTATCTGAAAAGATGGCTAGGCCCAGAACAAAAGCTATGCGCTTATCGTCTGCTTGTTAGCCATAAAGATGTTCCATTGTGGCGTGCTACCTCACCTGCCGGCACTGGCTATCAAAAGCATCTCTACACTCAAATCCTGTCCGGAGAGGACTCCGATAACTTTGAGCGATGGATCAGCAGTGAGTTTGAAGACCCGGCAATCCCTGTAATCGATAAGGTTTTGGCAGAGAAGAAGTTAGTCCCTGAAGATTGGGAAAAGCTTATAAAATTTCTAGCTCTCTCAGATTTAAGAACGCTTTATAGGCTGCGCGAGCATTTTGATTTTGCACAAAAAACGATGCCAGGTGTGCTGGACGACGTGCTGCGGGATTTGGATAAGAAACTGGAGTCTAATGATTCAGCAACACCTTTGAAGAGCGATGAGCTATCTGAGTTCGCTGAACTGTTTCCGTTGCGGATTACAACAAAAATTGAAGATGGCGAAGAGATGGGAATCGTAAAAGCGGAAACCTATCCCGGACGAGCCTCTTGGATAAATGGCATGCGCTATCTTCTTAAAAAGACGCGGCATGCATTGCACCAACATAAGTGGACAATCATTAAGCCTGCAAAAGGCTACACATGGTTTACAAGTGATAATCCCGTCATAAAACTGAATTGGACGAGCGAGTTCAAGTATGATCTTCGCGGAGGTTGGGGCAAAAAGAATGGAAACATCATATTTCCTCTTGGACCCGAGCACGCGATGTTTGTTCAGATAGGCGACAGACCGTGGCCCAAAGGTAAGAGACTAACACCTCAGAAAACAAATCAGGTGCGCCAGTTAATTGCAGAGAATGCTTACCGAACAATTTATTCACATACCAAGGATGCAGAAGTACCGCTACTTGCTCCTAGGATTGTTGATGAAGACAGATATAAAGCTGAAAAAAAAGAGCTTGATCAATGGCATGCGAACAATTCTGCAATGGAGATGAGCTACCTCGCCGCAAACAAACAAGCACAATCCAGTTAGTGCATTAAAAATCTTCACCTTTACTAAAGACCCCTATAGGAATTGAGGGGCTCTTGTCCCCCTCAGAAGCAAGAAAAATAAACGGTCTCCCGAGGCTCGGCCTAAAGGCACTGCGCCCGCCGTCGATTTTTCTTGCTTCTTTCACGAACGCCTTAGTCGCCCTAGTCGGCAGAGGTTCAGCAGAGCAGCGCAACTGCGTTGCTGAACCTCAACACCGAATTAGGAGAAAGACTATGAACACCGAGAGTAAAATTTATGTAGCAGATCTAGCAGCTTACAATGCAGGGCATTTACACGGCATCTGGATTGATGCCTGTAAAGACGTAGAAGACATTCAAGATGAAATCAATGAGATGTTAAGCCAAAGCCCCGTTCAAGATGCTGAAGAATACGCGATACATGACGTCGAAGGTTTTGGAAGCTACCAACTACACGAATACGATGGCATTGACAGAGCACATGAAATCGCTGAGTTCATTGAGGAATACCCAGAATACGGCGGACTACTACTAAGTCATTTTTGGGGCGATTTGGAAGAAGCAAAAAGTGCAGCAGAAAACTACAATGGTTGTTACAAATCTCTAGCAGACTACGCTCAAGAGATAACAGAAGAGACAACTAATATACCAGAAAATCTAAAGTTCTATATTGACTATGATCGTCTGGGCGCTGATATGGAAACGAGCGGAGATATCTTCACAATTGAAACTGGTATTGAAGAAGTGCATATATTTTGGAGCCGATAAGTTAGGGCGAGAGTTCAGTATTTGACCTTTGCAATAGTCAGTTAGGAAGAAGTGGTTACAACTCTAAAGCATAGAGCTGCCTAATCTCTTCTTCTTGAATGCATAGATATTCAAGAGTTTGCTTCTCGCTCGAGTGGCCGAAGCTCTTCATAAGGACAGCAACTGAAACACCGTTCATTCGCTGTTGAAAGCCCCAAGTCTTCCTCAAGCTGTGACTTGCATAGTTGCCTGGTAAACCAGCTCCTTCACACCATTTTTTAGCAAGCCTACTAACTTCAGAGACGCTAAGCGCTTCACCAGTACGTTGCGAGATAAAAAGCGGTTTGTCGGGGTAGGGGCAGGGATGGTCAGCCAGCCAAGCATGCATTGCGGCAATGACGGTCCTGTTTAGTGTCGTTGCTCTATATTTCTTATTTTTTGATTGTTTAAGATCTAGCCTATCTCCCACACGCAAGTGCTGGATCTTGGCAATCCTTAGTGAAAGCAGTTCATTCGCCCTATAAGCGGTATTGATGCCTGTTGTAAATAAACAAAAATCCCTGGGTGAGCCTAAAAGATTAGATTTAATTTGCTGAATAGCATGTAGAGATCGGATTGGCTCAACTTTAATAGACGAGCCTTTCTTCGGATGGTTCCTTCGTTGCAATTCCCGGCGGTTCATTTCACTGCTTACCTTTCCCCCAAAAGGCATCTCAATGCGGCCTGAAATTCGCGTTGTTACTCGTAGTTTTTAGTGGATTTTCCCTCTCATCAACTTTTACTTAAAAGTTGATAATATGTGAAAAAATCCAGTATCGTCAATGACTTCCAGTCGCGGAGACAACATTCTTTTCATCTATACATAGAGGGAAAACATAGATATGACAAGGGCTTCCAGGCGGTTATCAACTTCTAAGTAAAAGTTGAAGAAACCCCGGCCAAAATCCTCGGAAATTCCTTCGACTTTTCTCCTAAAAACCGCTTTTTAGGCCCGCATTTGCGGGTGGAGGAGTCGTAATGCGCGTCAACCGTTTGTCACTCTTTGTCTTGCTATTGTTCCTATTCGGTCCTGCGTTCGCCCAGGAAAGCCAAATCCAAGTCCCTTTTTTTGATGCCAGACCGGATGGCCCCGACAAGCTGCAAGCTGGGGCTTCAAGTCCTTCCAAAAATGGGATAACACTTTTGTATCTCGGAGATAGTCAGGAAGAATTTGATGCCATCTCTAGTACTCTGAATGAAGCACTGCGCATAGGCTTGCCAATTATCGGCATTACGATTGGTACTCTTGCTGATGGTCCCGTTAGCCGCCTTGAAATCTATTCAAACCTGTATTGGGCGGGCGACATAAGTACACGCGATGTCAGCCTGTTACAAACCAAATTGTTGATGGCTATAAAAACAGCACATCAGAAATTTATCATCGATGGTTTTGTCAGTGAAGAGCAGTTAGATGGAGAACCTTTGGAGGTGGTGGAGCTGAGGAGAATTGACTTTGCCATTGAGCAAAACCAAGAAAGGATCAAAACTTTGGAGCGTCAACAACGGGCTCTACAGGATCACTTAGATTCGATTGAGAACCAGAATTAGTTGCACTAGGACTGCTAAATCGTGAACGATCGCCACCAGAATCTACATACAACTCTTTGTATTGACCATCCAACTCCTTAGAGGCAGATATGTTTTCTGCACCGAATACCATTACAGACTGAATCTGCACTGGATTTGTCCGATCAACGGTTGTTTCTTTCGCCACTTCGTATTCACGTACTGCCGCTTCAGCGTCGGGGTCTTGAAGAGAACCATCTTCATTTAGCTCAATCGGCTCTCCAGCTAACAAAAGTGCTAAGTGTTTTCCTAATGCTTCTTGTTGGTGCTCTAATGTGCGCAATCGTTCGTTATTAACTTCAATGGCGCGCAATATATCTGTCAGCAGAGTATGAATTGCCAGATCTTGGGTTTTGTCTGAATTTTGAGGATCTTGTTTTTGCTGCTCACGCTTCTTTTCGTTTTCGCGTTCTTGAATTTTCTTTTCGTACCTAACTTTTATCGCGTTTAGCTGAACAGCTGCTTCCGCATCACTGAGCTGCACGCCTTTCAGCGAGAATAGGTCGCTTAACAGACCTTTCTCCCCCAGTAATCCAGCAAAATCAATACCTTCGGTGCTCACTTTCTAAACCCATGATTGATATTTTCTATAATATTTTAATGGGTAAAGGTTAACGTTTTCTAAATATTTGCGTCTCAGCATCTCTTTGTATGCAGTTGCTACAAAGATCTTTTCTAAATTGAAAAACTATGTTTATGTGGGGTATCAGATGTTCCCACACAAATATCTGACTGTGTAAATCGGCCGCCGGAATCTACAAGCTTCTGATTGGAGCCAAAGTTTCTGGCGGCTGACACTTTCTGCAAAACATAAATAGAAAGAGAAGTTATGAAAAAAGGACAACCGGCAGCCCAAATCACACCAGGAGGGAGTAGTTCAGAGAACTTACTGGCTAGAGCGGTAGGAATAGAATTGAAAAATGGAGAAGAGAAAGACGAGGTCGAATTCGGCTGTTTATGCTCGCAGTAGTCCGATTACTGCGAACTGTTCGAGTATAGAAGTTTAGACACTTCGATCACTGAAGGAAAAGCAGAGTCTAGTGAGAGATCGTGCGAGGCGTCACGATCTTCTACCGGTTCCCTTGGCACTGAATTCATCTCCTTGATTATAGATTCAGCAATCTGGTCCGTGGCTTCTCGCTTCTTCGCAATATCTAAATATGAATAGCCCTTAGTAGTGTTGATGTTCTTGTGATTTAGGATTTCCCCAATTTGTTCCAGTGTGAAGCCTTCAGTGAGCGCCAGAGAAGCGAACGTTCTTCTTAGGTCATGTAGCGTAACATCTTCGATCTCAGCAGCTTCGCGTATCAGTTTCCAATGACGCTTGATGTCGCGCAGTGGACGGCCGACCTTTTTTGGGGATGGAAATATCCATGGGCTGTGAGGATACATCTCAAATAGATCATCTAAGATTTCAATGGCCGCTCCAGGCAATATCTTGTCGTCAGGTTCGTCATTTTTGGTATCTGGGAGAGACAGTATCCTTCTATCCCTATCAACCCAACTTTTCGGTGAGTCTAACCATTCACGCTTTCGCGCTGATGTTAATAGGTACAACAAAATGCAGCTCCTAGCCTTAAATTCTTCTGGGCCATTCAGTTTGTAGCGCTCTAATGTTGCATATAACTTGCGTGGTTCTTCCCCAGTAAGATGTCTTCTTCGCTTTCGCTCCTTGTTCAAAACTACAAATATGAATGGATCATCGCCATCGTACTTCTTAGCCATACGCGCGACTTTATAGAGCTTTTTCATGATCTTAATACTTCGATTGGCAGAGTAGGGTTTCTCTATCGAGGTATGAAATTCGCTGACTTCTTCTGGAGTGATGCTTAAAAGCGTCCTATGGCCAAACTTCGGCTCTACATAACGTGGATAGAGCGTCCACTCATCCAAGGAGGACTTTTTTAATTTCGGCTTAGCATATTTCTCCCAATGGCTATAGGCATCTGAAATCGTGTACTGTTCTTTTTCAGTCTTAGCACTTGCTTTGTCAGCTTTCTCTTTTAAGAAGGCTACAGGGTCAATTCCCCTTTGAGAGAGGTGATAGTAAGTCCGAGCGACTTCCTTGGCATCCTCGGCCGATATAGAGCCAAACAGCCCTATTTTGGACAGGACCTGTTTCCCATCTATTCGGTATTTATAGTAGAAGACGGTCTTGGTTTTCTGTCTATAAACATAAAAGCCAGGAATCTCTGTGTCCCAGAGTTTATCTCCAACTTCTAAGTTTGATACCCGATTTTTGGTTATTTTGTCTTTGTAACTCGCCATTCCTCTCACTTTCTTACTAAAATTTTTATACCATATTTATACCAACTTCAATTAAATGCCCCTCCAAAAATGAAGTTATCAACAAGGTCTAACTATTATGGAAAATGATAAGAATGCTCTGTAACGAGCTTTGGAATTGGTTTATAGAGAATTTGTTAGGAATTTCTTGGTGGGCGGTACTGGGATCGAACCAGTGACAACTTGCGTGTCGAGCAATCAGTCAGAGAAAGTAGCACCTTTAAAAGCTAAGTGTATTCAATAGTTTCTGAAGTTTACGAAAATTCTCTACCATCTATGATTGTATTTTTATACCGTATTTATACCAAATTAAAACTTAGTGCCGTATCTCTAGCACTGTCTTGAAGTAATCTAGATCATCAAAACATAACATTCTAGTGTTTTGTTTTTCCTGTTCTCTGTACCACTCTAGTAGAAATTGATTGAGGTAGGATTCTGGATAGTAAACTCTTCCATTTGGTCGTTTCATGAAGAATGGCCCCTTTTCAAGAGATCTCCAATTCGCCAATGTCCCAACAGAGCAGCTCAATACTTCTGCTGCTTGTTCTGGGGTTAAGTATCTTTCCCTTCGACAGTCCATATGTAAATAGTACAACCATAGCGTTAACAAACAGTTTACGTGGCTCTGACTAACTACTTAACAAAAATTGTTCCAATGGCGAACCCTGCTGCTCCTACGCCAAACGTGAATCCGATTACGGGATCAAAGATGTATCCTTCAAAGCAAAGAATAGACAAGTAAGTAAATAAATATCCGATAGCCACAGTAATAACCTTCGAATGGAATGGTAAATAGACTGGTCCTCGATTAGCCATAATATTTTCCTTCGGAAAAATCACTGCGATGTGCCCCGTTGTTTGGGGCGGGGCACACACAGCGAAGACTTACATGATAAGTAAGGATTGAATGCCTTCAAGTGAAGTTCGAATTGAGTTGTAGAACTTGACCATCTCATTTTTGATCTGATCTAGAGTGGTAATTTCAAGATCTACCAGGCCCCTTAGATCGTTTGGATTGAAATTCCCCGACCAGAAAACATAGCTGCTCACCTGGTTTTGCATCTTTAACTCTGTCAATCTACGTTGCGTCACGCTAGATCCTGAATCAACACCATCAGTGATAACAACTGCCAATCTTGGCCTTTCGCCAGGCTGATTGCTCTTAACTGAGTCATGAGATTTATAAACTCGCTCTAACGCCTCATACAAAGGTGTGCTGCCCGACGCTCTGATGGGACCTTGCAAGACATCAATACTTCGTGGGCAACTGCGGTCAAATCGCCCCACAGTTAATTCAGTGACGCGGCCATCTCCAAAAGTAAAAATCTCGCAGTCTGACCATTCTGGCAGATTGGCTAAGAAACTTTCAGTTGCCGCAATTGCATCTGGCAGGGCGCCTGCCATCGATCCGCTTGTATCAAGCAAGACGCTGACGGGCATGATTGCACTTTGAGGCTCAGCCATAGGTTCATATTGCAGCGTCTCTTGCTTATAGTTCAGGTCAAACACTGCAACGTCGCCAACGTTCGGAGCAATCACTTCGTTGTTTTGCGTGTAGAATGTCGCAAGTACTTCAACTTCAGAGCCGCTAGGACTTACACTGGCAATACTAATATGACTAACAGGATCAGCGGCGACCACAATGACATTTCCTTCTTCATTAAACGCAAACGTGGATATTTCCCGGCCATCAGGCAGCGTCAGTCCTGCTTCTCTTATCTTAAGCTCTTCAAGTTGGCTATTTTGCAAGGAAAGGTCTAATCGAAAGTCCACTTGACCAAACGTTGCAACAAGCTCATCTGGTGTCCACAGAGTGAGATCGCTGTTACCACTCGGATCGGGCTCAGTGATGGAAATCTCTGCCGCTTGCAGAAATGAAGTGGCTAATAGAGTTGTTGCTAAGGCTAGCGTTCTCATTGTTCAATTCCTCCTATGCCTTGTTCTAATTCATAAACTGTGTTCTCCATGTCATACATAGCGCTGTGCTTGCCTGTATTGGTGAGGTGCTCGATTGAAGGTAGCAAGAGTTCTTCCCATAGCCGTTTTTGGTACGGATTCACCCAGTAAAAAACAGCTGAGTGAATCTTCTCATTGCCAGTCAAAAGTTCATTGATCTTTAAATCTGGAGGAGGTATCTGAGGCAAGTTTATTGTTATATCTTCTCCGCACGGTAGGGGTGTATGGATGAGTGAGGAGAAAACTATTACATGGATCTCATCAACACCTTGCCGAGTAGCTTGTTCAACATTGCTCGTCAGCGTGCGAAAAGCACCAGGTAAATTGTTACAGTGCGTAGGCTTCGTCTCTAGCTCCTCGAGCAATTTCTGCGCACGTTCAGGTTTTCGCAGATCATTTGGCTTGCCAACCCATACAGATCGGGCGAGCGACGTGCTCGTGAAGTTAATTCGTGCATTGCGGTACTCGATCTTCTTGCGCAAATCTTGTAGATGACTAAGCAATTGCAATCGAGTTCCGGCAGCGTCTTCTGGCTGGGTCAGGGTCGCGCTATCGTCAATCAATACTTCAATTGCGATATTGCGATCCCCACTCGCTGCCAGCGTGGAGTTGACAGCGAGAAGTGAAAGCAGGGCGAACAGAACAGTATTTTGAATAGATTTGTTACTCATAGATCACCTCACGAAAAACATTGATTCGCCGGCATTGGTGTGCTGGCGATACGCTACAAACATTCCGAAAGCAAAGTTGCTCAATATCAGCGCAAGCGACATCAGCAACATCGGAAAAACACCGCTTTCCCCATTGCCTTTGCCAGGGATAGGGCTCACTGTGGTTGCTTCCATCACGCGAAGCCATAACGATGCGCCTTCTAAAGTGACCACCACGGCATAGATTAAGGCTAGGAAAGTTGCGGTGACGATGACGCGCGGCTGTGCTAAAAAAGCGCGTGTTTCATGCAAAATCTCGTCCTGGTATGAAAAGAAGCAACGACCTATCACGACAGGTACTGTCACCGCGATAAGGCTCAACACGAAGTTGAGCAGGTGATTGAGCGTGACAACATCGAACACGCCAAACATACTCACTCCAAGTAGGTCGCTAAGGAATGTTGAATCTGCGATAGTGAATGCTGCTGTGAAACTGCCTAAATGCATCAGGACGAAGAGACACTTAATCGCAAAAACTACGCATTCTCCGAAGAACTTTTTCATGCTAGCTCCAATATATACTTAGTGTCGTAGACCGAAATTCGTATTCCGGTATTTGTTAGTCTAGCCAAACCGCTACTGGAGATTTCCCAAGGAATTCTCACCATCAAAATTCGATATATGAAAAGGAATACACCGGGGTTCAAATGAGTGGCGCCGTGATGTGCACCACAGAGCCACAAATCCTTAACTGTTTTGAGATATAAGGTGCCGGATCGTATTAACGATTTCTCGGTCGCTTCGCATGCGATCCGGTTCCGTGAACTTGTGCAGTTCACTCAATATGTGATCAGCACTTCTAGTGTTAGGCGAGGCCGATTGGGGGCCTCTGCTAGGGCGCTCACCAGCGCCTGGATCATCATCATTTCTAAAACGGGAGTTGCTCTGCTCTCCGTTAATGCGCTCTAGCATTAAGAAGAGTAGAGGCGCGAGAAGTCCTAGATCCAGGGCGATGCCGCTAACCCAATTCGGGATGTAGTCTTTTGCATACGCAACCACAGCAAGGCTCGGAGATAGTCTTCGAAGGGATGGAATGCGAACCTGATTTAATTCCGCGGTTTCCAAAGAGAGGCGGGTGAGCTTGTCACTAGAAACCATGATCTCTCCACGCAAATTCTCTAGCGCGGTACGCTGCGATGCAGCGATGTTGGGGTCGGCGGAAAATGCATATGCCACATCTGCCTTATCAGGCAATGTCGCAGCAATGCGCGCTATACTTTGCGCAGATGAGCCCGCGTTCACGTTGGCGATCTCCATGCGCAGTACGTCCACCTGCGAAGCGAAATCCGCCATAAATTCGCGCGGCAATCCGGATTGGCTCAAATTCGTGCGCATCGCCGAGAGGCTTAGTTGCGCATTCGCAATAGCGATTTGAAGTGCGCTTATGTCGGATTCAATTATTGGAACAAGGTTGTCAATCTCAGCCACTACCTCACCCAGCATTCTTTCAACAGCGCCTGTGCCAGGTTCACCAGTGTAGATTCCGCTTTGAATTTCACTATCGCGCTTGCGTTGATAGCTGGCCCGTTCTTGCTTCAAATCCGGAATTAGGCTTTGAATCTCTAGTCCTTTCTCATAAGCGTTACCTACGATTTCCTCATAAGTGCTAACTTGATCTTGCAAGTAAGACTTCTGTGCTGCATAACCAACCAATCCGGTGACGTTCCACCAACTAGAAATTGATATTAAGATAGGTATCCAGATGATGATGACAATCACTCCGGAAACACGTCCTCGACGCGTGGTTTGCCGCAACATGTAGTTGATTGCATACTTCCAGAATAGACGGAGCAGTAATCCACTTATCAGGGCAAATAACCCCGCCATAATGTAGGCTTCGCTCCCGGCTCCGCTTGAAACGTAAGTAACGAGCATTCCGGAGCCTGTGAAGTACATGCTGACAATGCAGAGAACATTGAGTGTCCATTCCATTTTTGGATAGCCGTTTTCAATATGCTGTTCAGACTGATCTTTCACGATGCACCTCGCACAACAGGATTAAATGAACGTCTATTGTTGCTCATCTGCCACGTGAGAATTCTCTCGAATTTCTCACGTTGAATTGCAACCTCGCTTTAGAACATGACTTGGTTGTATTCGAAAATTTGCTACTGAGTTGACGTTGTGCCTGACTTGCTATTTTTGGGCTCGATTTGGAGCTAGTAGTTCGCGACTTGGTGCGGAATTCGCCACTCAATGTCAGTCCGCCTTGCCTGATCTTCTCTCGGGATGTCACAGCAA
Source organism: Pyrocystis lunula (assembly GCA_037576205.1). Classification (NCBI taxonomy): domain Eukaryota; class Dinophyceae; order Gonyaulacales; family Pyrocystaceae; genus Pyrocystis; species Pyrocystis lunula. The sequence goes on along the minus strand of JAPIWU010199316.1, from coordinate 16,401 downwards.
AACTGCTTAGTCGTTCTCGTTGATGACTCCAATTATTCACTTCTCCTACATATTTTTTCTGAACCGCGTGAGGATCATCCGAGCCCAGAGAATAAGTGAGAAGGGGAGCAGGGGTTGCGGCAATGTTCGCTACATTCTTGCGGAACTGATCATCAACTCTATCCAGAGCATTCTCGATTTTTTGGGAGTTTTTGATTTCTTGCCTCGCTGTACGGGTAACCGACAGCTTCTCGCTCTTCCTTCTATTTATAGAAAGAGATTCAGAGCTGGTTTTCCCCGCGGTGCCATTGAAACCACCCGTAATAGGGGGTGCTTTGATGCCGCCATTGTCTGTCATGATTTCAGTCCCAATTCGCCTGATTTGAGCCCGATCTTAAGTTGGTACCTTCAGTCCGCCTGGCTGTTTAGTTAATGACTGCTCTGGAGTTGCAGCTGTACCTGCTCCTCGCTGATCTGATGCGCTCACAAAGTCATCACAAGCAATTAAACAGTTCACAAGTTCGTTCGCGCGCTTGAAGCCATAGATTGAGAGAATGTCGTGCCGCTGCCCGAAGTAATTTAGAACCAGGATTTTGGATTTATTGAAGTACGCTACCTGGGGAAGGGTGCCACGCTCTTTTTCCCAGAATGCCCAATCATGGTTGATGAGCCGAAAGTTGTGCCGTTTTCTGCGGTCGAAGCGTTTCCAGCCAATGAATTGTTTTACCCAAATGGTCTCAAGCGTAAACTTCACGACCACTTTTTTGCGCAGCCACAAATAGCAAGCAGCGCAGACTATTGGGCTGAATGCCCATGCCTGGATGAATCCGTCCGCCCAGTCGCGCCAATAAAACGAGCGCGATGAATACAGCTCATACCCATTCATCCACACGAAGGCGAGAGGTATGTAATAGACCAGCGCATAAGTAATTCGTGCCCCAATTGGAGTGAATGCAATAAGCCAAACCTTAACAGTGGGCCTACTATTACGGTCGCGCCAGACCCGTACTTTAGGGCCTCCAGAGAGCGGATTTACATTGGGTTTAGCCATTTGAGCCAATACTCCATTTCACATTCCCGTCAGTTGACAGGGAATAGATTATGAATAAGTATATGCGCCCAGTTATGCAGAACTTCCCAGGAGTTTCCCTCTTATAAGAAACATCTAATCATTCAAATGAGTGCGATTTAAGCTAAACCGTGACTGCTGCGATACGTCAGTAACAAAGATATATTGAAACTTTAATCTGATTACGGATGATCAATTCGAATGCCATATACAGAAAATCAAAAAAAACTAATACAAGAAAAAGTACAGTATGCATTTCAAAACCTAAAATCTGGCCCCAACAAGGAGCCGAAAATGTCCGCGAGAAAGTTTTTTGAGAGAATCGCTGATTATTTTGTAAAGCTTCCTCCACACCAACGAAACAATATTCCACCGGAAATTGTCAACGAACTCCCTAAGAGTATTAAAGACGAGTTCATATCAGAGGATAAGTTAAGCGCGTCAACAGTAAACGAGCTGATTGATTTTCTTGAAATAGATAAATCAACAAGAGATAGATGGATCAAGGCAAAGCCGATCGGAATTCCAGTTTGGGAGTATGCTTTAGATTGTTGGCTAACTGCGCCAGAAAATTATGGAATCACTAAGCTAACTGCGTATGAACTTCATAGGTCGGAATTAGATAATTCAGCATCGATACTCCTAGCAAAGTTCTCTCATCATGGTTTGGTCAATACTGATGCTATTTCAGATTCCCAGCTCATTGGGAAATATGCTGCAACGATTGGACAAAATAAAATGACCCGTCTGGTTTTGGAATTTGGAGATATACAAGATGACCATGTGAAGGCTATAACTATGTATCAAGAGGAAATTCGAAGTGGGGCTCAAAGGGAACCTCGAAGTGGATTTGTTTCATTTCTACCAGCAGGTGGGATGATCATCTTAGCGAAGGTGCACAAAATATTCACAACTTGTGTGTATGCTGCGATTAGTATTGCTGATGCTGCTACTGGCGAAGAACAAAAGGCGCAAAAAAATAACAAGCCTGATATAGAATCATTCGTTCTGGCTGAACTTAGTTACCCCGAGCGAAACAATTCGCCTAGAGATGAAACTGGTAGATTTTCTAAAGAATGGATTGAGAACGTAGGAATTTCAGTTTTAGAGTTCAAGAAATTAGATACTGAACTGCACCTTGTCTAATTTTGGAGAAAAGTAATGAGACAATTTAAGTGGGTCAATCATATCAATAGCCACTTGACAGGCTCCGACAAACTCCTTATTGAGAAACTAGGAGACAATTTGGGCGTATCTCTGGTTGGCCCTCGCAATCTAGATGGGGGCGGTAGTCAGGGATCAGTGTCAGGGTTCATATTAGAAAATGCATTGAAGGATGAGATGCGAAAAATAGGGGATTGGCATATAGAGGAAAAAAGAGAAGGGTTTGCTGAGTTCAGAAAGAATTCAGCAAATATTATAGAGACAATAAACTTATTGGTGAGAAATTCAAAGGAATTTGCAGCTGGCAGAGAGTTTGATAATCTGGAAGAGCTAAGTCCGGATGCTAACCCAATAGACATTGAGCGAAATTTAGTTTGGCTTGGAGAGAGGTGGCTGGTAGCGGCTGGATTTCAACAGCTCGAGTTAATGAAGCTATTCAATTCAAGCGGCTTTCCTACTGAATATGCAAGCCCCGAAGGAAAAGCTACGGCTGCCCACGAAGGCGCCGTGAATGGGCATGAAAAAACAACGCAATATTTGATTTCACTAGATAAAGACTGCGGCTTTCTGACTAAAACCAATGAAGGCGCTCTCCCGTTGCATCTAGCTTATGCATGGGGGAAAAATGCACGTAACTATTTTGCTATTTATGATCATACACTTAAGCAAATAAGAGAAGAAAGGGAGTCAAAAGACGAGTTATTCGCTACTCCAGCAGATTCCAGATATGCTGACATGATTTTGCCAGCATCACCTTCAACCCCATCTTGAGTTTCTGACTTCTAACCCGCATTCTTTATACTGTTTCAAATAACTTACCAATACCATTAACTCTGTTGCTTGGCAGTTCAAGTTAAGTCCCCGTTTTCTTGTAACGTAACGAGCAAAGAGCTCTTCCCCCTTAATGACGTCTCGGCTTGACAGTGCTCTTGTAGAGCGCCTGTGGAAAATTTCCGGGTTGGAAGACACTGTATCAGCAATGCATAGTTGTCTTTGAAATCCGGCGCGCTCGCCTGGACTATATTCTCTTCCCCATGACGCAAAGCAGCACAGAAATTTTGGAAGATAGAAGCCGCAAGTCGCATTCAGTGTATGGAGAAAATCCTCCGGCTCACCCAATTCCGTGAGCATTTTTTTCCCAAACCAATCCGCTTGAAACTCTTCAGTATGCCGGGGATTTAAATTCAAGTGGCTAAAGTTCTTTACATAGTAAAGATGATTTCTCCAAAGTAAGCTTGGATTTAGTAATGAATGCCCATGTCCCGTGTGGTGCAGTGCATGATGCGAAATTTCATGCCCGAATGAAAACATCATGAACGCTTTATAGACATCAAGGACATTGAACGAGTGGAATGCCAATTCCGGCCGGTAGTTGAAATTCTTAAGGGCTGGTCTACCTCTTTCGAGATAGTCGAGCATCACTTCGAAGTTCTCCTCTGTACATCTAAATCCACAGCCATAGTCGTTTTCTAGAAGCCAAATGACAAAACCTTGACTCACTACCAATGCTAGGTCGCAGAATGTCTGATTGAACTCAATCACTACTTCATCAGAGCATTCTTCACGAGGCATTGCGCTGGCCTTTGGCTTTAACTCATTGGCAGGAATTTTTACTGTTAAACGTTCGAGTAAATTCCAGATGGAATGGTTGTATTGAGCTCTGGCCATCTCATCTATGAGGCGATTCAGCTGAATATTATGAGAATAGTTCCTGCGTGGTTGTCGAGTAACAACAGTCTGCCCAGATTCAATCTCACGTACAATCTGCAGCAATGAGTGGCGGTGCAATTTTTCTTTAATCATTTGCGTACCCCTCAATTTTTAGTCGAAGGGACTTAGAGAAAATTGCATCAAGTGGGATAGGGAGCTTCTTGAAGCATCTGTCAAATTCGATATTCAGGGGTGCAGGCGGATTGATCCATACTGACCAAGCCTGCTCTAAGAGAGAATAATCATGAAGTTTTCTAGTAACCATCTGATGTCCCCTTTACCTAGTTCTTAGTTTGTGGCGTGAACAACAAAAAATCAGAACAAGGTTTTAGAAGCTACCAAAACTGCCAAAAAAAACTGTTACAAATTGTCCACGGAGATACGGCGTATTCTGTCAAAAACATGGCAGTGTCATGAATGGAGATAACGGCGGAACGTTCCTTGATACTAATTGCTATGTATGACAAAAATATTACAATTTGGTCACTATGAGAGGTGAAGATATATACGACGCAGTCATGTGGTTTAATGAGAAGGTGATGTAGATTCAGGTTCTAGCTTGGATTACAAAATCAGGTATGCCAAAACTAGAACCATCCCAATAGCAAAGAGGTCAATCAAATAGACATCGTTTCCTGGGAAAGCAGTTACTGGTATCGAAATTGAAAGCGGAGAGACGTTCGGAAGCAACCTTTCACTAGATACATTTCGAGCGCATTGGGAAAGATAGAAAACCACGCATAGAACTATTCCGCCTCGCCGCCTTCTCCACACTCCTACTGAACCGACGAGTGGGAAAAATCCATTGACAATCAAATATATTGCCGCGATCTGGTAGCTCTCAAATTCATACGTAACTGATATCGCGATTCCTATGGCGGCAAAAATAGCAATTATTGCGCTAACGATTTTTAACTTCATAGAGTAGTACTCGTATTCCCTTATTGAGTTGCGAAATTGAACTAAATAAACCGTTTTAGTGGCCCATTCTTGTCATAATATTCAACGCGCTGAATAATAATTGGGTTTCTTCCCGCATATAGAATTAGCTGGCGCTTAAGTTCGTCATCTCTAGCAAAACTTCTAGCTATTTCATCATGTGTCATCAACGGATAGTGCGATCTTTGAGACTTATTCATCGATTGGCTTGCATCCCCGGACATTCTGCCAGTTGTTCCAGGATCTTCCACCAACGTTTGTCCCAACCTTTCAGATAGATACTTCGTTGAGGTTAAATCTACATTGCCAAACGCTTGAAGTATTCCAGCATTAGCCGCAAAGCTCTCAAATCTATCGCCATAAAGTGCTTTTCCTTGCCCCCAATCTTGTAAAATGATCCAGAGCTTTACACTAAATGATGCGATTTGACCCGCCGCATCCTGTAACTGTCGCATAAAGCCAAGTACAGGAAACTCATCAAGGCAAGCCAGCACAGGATAATGAGGTTCAGTCTTTTCTCGTTCCATGGACTCAAGTAATTGATTGATGAACAGCCTTAACCAGCGATTGCAAAGCCCCATCTTTGTTGCAGGGAGAACAAGATATACTGACATGCCCTGAGGATTGGTTTTGAGTTCATCGAGGTCAAAATCATGACTCTGTAATATGCTCTTAATAGAGAAGAAATCTAAGAATTGTGTGTGTCGCCTGACCGTTGAGAGCACACTTCCGCGTTCTTCTTCGCCTTTTTCATAAAATCCCCGTATAGCAGCTTCAATAACTTCTGCTAGATCTTCATATCCTTGTTCCATCAACTGAGAAGTTGTTTCTCCGATTTCTTTAGGCACCGCGAACATTGCGCTCTGCGATTCATCAGCAGTATTTTCTTCAAATTCTAATGCGCGGTTAATATATCGGCGCACTGTTCCCAAATGCTTCGCATTGTCTTTTATGAAAGGGCTAGTTGCTACGAATAGTACTAGACCGAATATGAAATGACCCGCCGCTTCATTCCAATGTGGGTCTTTTTCTTGGCCCGTGGAAACGATCAATGCATCTACCAGTAAATAGGCATCTTCGATTAGCGTCGGTCTATCTATACGCAAGAGCTGCAAAGGGTTAAATGAAACCCGGTACTTCGCAGCTTCACCCTCAATGACTTCGAAAGGATCAACGATGCAAACTTTTTGACCCATTGCAGCTCTGCGAAGCGCTGTTTTACTCGCAAGCTCTCCCTTAGGATCAGTGCAAATCACACTTCCTGGATACAGCAATAAATTGGCAATGACCGTTACCGTCTTGCCTGCTCTTGAACCGGCTATAGTCATGATGTGACGGTTATCTTCTATACCAATCAACTGCGAGCCGATGGCGCCCAACAAAATCTTGCTTCCTGGGTTTCTTGGGTCGTAATGAATTGGCTTGTACTGAAGGATTTCCTTTTCAGCGCTCATCCATCTCGCGTGCGGCGGCGTTTGTTCATTCCCCAAGCGGGATTGAACGCCTCTAGGAATATCATCTTCCACTGCTAAAGCTATTTCTTTGTTCGTCGGCACGCGCTGAACTCCTATGCAAATCATATAGCGGCTTGCGCATTCTACCCGCAGTCCCCTAGTAAACTAAATCTCAAATTTCTTAGCGATTATTTCCTACATACCCGGCTTATCCCATCCCAGCCATAGTCCTTTTTCACACCCAACTTACCAGCGATGTTTGGAGCTTGGTTTCCTTGTGCACGGCTTTGGATATCCAACTCAAGGCCCTGGTCTCAACATCTGCTAGCTGTGTGCGTATTCATCATGAAGTCTCGTCTTTTCTCCTAATCCATTGATCTGCAAGGAGTTAATTTCAAACCATGCCAATAAACCGGATCGCAGAACCTGAAATAGCTGTCAATGGCTGGCCCGCTTAAACGTGTGGCCATGACAGCTATTACAGAACCTGCGCTTGACCGGGGCATCGGTTTGCAATTCCGCAGATCATGCAAAAAAAAGGAGAAATCCAATGACTAATGAAACTGCAAATACACAACCAACAAATGAGACCGTTCAGGATAATAAGCCTGATTGGATCGCGAAAACCCCTAAAGGCTACGATCGCCAATCAAGACTTGAGCGCATCGGAGTAGGGTGGGATAGAGAAGACGGCGGTATCGGAATTCGCCTCTCAGGTAAGCAAATTATCGAAGATGATATTTACCTGTACCCAAATGAAAGTCCTGCGGAGCAAGCCTAGCTCTGGGCTCTTCGACCCCGCGAATTGCGGAGCTGAATTCTCAGCTCCGCAATTTTTTATGCGGGTCGCATAAGCAGTTTGTGCTCGTGGCAATCAATTTGAGCATCGTGACGTGCCCAAACGTTCAAAGTACATATCGGGCATGAGTATTTGATGCGCTTTCCACTTTTATTGGCATTGCCAGCGCGACCTTCGATTGGATCGCCTGCGATTGAATTGCCATTTTTCTGTGCTAAGGCCTCACGCCATTTGAGACTAAACCCATTGACAATCAATTCACTTGCGGCGCGCTCAAACGGGCCTCTCTCAATCACGTAATGGGTCATACTATCCCCGATTTCTTTACCGCCAGGCTTACCGGTATCAGAGGGGTGCAATCCTATCGTTTTCATTCTGTCTGCCCATTCGCGATTGTGGTAGCGCCCGCGTCCAGGCTTGCCAAAATGATGCTGCCATAAATGGACCATTTCATGGGCGAGTGTCGAGAGAACCTCGATATCGCCTCTTTTTTCGAAGTGCAAAGGATTTAACGCAATTTCATCGCAATAATTTCCTTTGTCACTGTTGAAACGCTTACTTGAAAAGTAACCGTAGCTCTGTTTTCTGCGTTGCAGCGTAATGAGACAATTGGGCAATTCATCATCGAATAACTGCCTGTTTAGATAGTTGTACGCAATTTCGCAAACGCTATAAAACTCCGCTGTCGGCTTCGCCGCAAAATCATATTCACTCGTATCACGCATTGGTATGTACACTCCAATTAAATTCTTGGAAATGAAATGTGCATTACAACGACAACACACACCCTTACAATGCAGATACTAAGCATTCCAATTATGGATATTTCTCATGAAATTCTCTTCCCAATAGTGATTGGAGAATCACTGCAAAAACCGTAACCCCATAGAGCGTAAAGAATTCGTTAATAGTTTGTTCCTATACTAGTGGTTGTAGACAGTAGACATAATTCGCTTAGGTACAAGGTGTGCGCGGTACTACCATTTCATGTCCGTAAACAACCGCGCCCACCTTGGGGGGGAAGTATCCCCCGCAGACCCCCCTCGGCATTCCTAAGCGGAAAAGCCGATTGGCTTTTCCGCTAAGGAATGCGTAGTAACACGGCGCACACATTGTGCCGCGTTGCTAGCAACATTGGCGTTGTTGCATCACTGGTCAGTTAACCGGCAACTGAAAAGCCGATTAGGGCTGTTTCCGCACCCTAATAACCAAGGACCAGGGAAAGTTTCGATCTCCCTGGACCCACCGACCAGTAAGGCGTACTGGAGCGCAATATGCGTGATGAATGCGATCTGAGAATGCCGTGAGAAATTGCGGCAACGCCCCGCGCTATCCTAAAAGGATGAGTAGTACTGAGAGAAAGAAAAAGCGCGAGGCCCCAATTTCTTACAGGCCTCCAGCTGCCCTTCGCGAAGAATTTAATGAACGCGTGAGGCGCTCAGGGCTCTCTGCAAACGCTTACCTCACAAAGGCTTGGACAAATCAGACCCCTCCCAAAGAGCGCAAAAAACCACCAAAGGGTGTGCAGCTACTGGCACATCAAAACAAAATTCTTGCTGATTTGCGTGATGAACTACGCCGTATAGAGGCAGTCCCAGAGCTAGCAGATCAATTGCGATCAGAGCTCGATAAAAACACATCTCTCTTGATTGAGCTACGTAACCAAAATATGACGTTTATGGGAAGGAAACCATGAGCCTTATTCCTTTTGCGACGCAGCGCTCGGGAGGGCAAGACCTAGCGACCCATCTACAAAATGCAGAAGACAATGAGGAAGTTGAAATCATCGATATGAGGGGTTGTGTCTCTAACGACCTTCACGGCGCATTTGCTGAATGGAAAGCCCAGCGCGATGCACTGACGAACTGCGAAAACGAACTCTATAGTCTTTCCATTAACCCAGACCATAGAAGGGCGGCATTCACAGCAATTCAATATGCCAAATATCTTAAGATGGTCGAAGAAAAATTAGGTCTACAAAATCAACCCAGAGTTGTTGTGCGTCATGTCAAAGAGGGAAGGGAGCACTATCACGCTGTCTATTCGCGGATTGATGTTGAAAATGAGAAAGCAATCCATCTAGCCTTCGACAAAGACAAGTTAATGGCTGTAACTAGAAAATTCGCTCTCGAAGAAGGTCTCACTCTGCCTCAGGGATACTACAATCACAAAGAAAAGCAGAGTTTTCGTCAACTGACTCTCTATGAAAAACAACAGCAGGACGTTACCGGAATAACCAAGCAACAACGCATAGATATCGTAACAAACATCTGGAAGAGAAGTGATAGCGCCAAAGCATTCGTAGCAGGTCTGGAAGACCATGGCTATCTTCTAGTCACGGGCCGAAGACCCTATTTGTTGATTGATATCTATGGGCAGGTCAATGCATTGCCCAAACTAATCGATGATAGAGCTGTTAAGACGAAACACATTAGGGAATTTCTTGAAAAAGAATATCCATCAGACTCATTAATGGATGTAGAAGAGGCGCAAGAACTTATTAAGAAGCACAGTTATGTCATGAAAGACCTTCTGCCAAAGGAGGAAGTAAATAAACCCAGTGAAAACGAAATAGATAAACGGCAAAAAGAGCTTCTCGATGAACTATTGAAGAGCCAAGCGGAACGACGAGAAGATTCAGAATTGCGTGCCCAGAATCTGCAGGACAAACAAAGAACTCAACTAAAGCACATAGAAAAACGACATCTGCAAGAACGCAAAGCTCTCAAGCAACGTTACATTGATATGCAAAGATTTATTCGAGGCGTAAGACAGCGGCAGAAGCCAACAGGATTAGCTGGCATGTTTGCTAGATTCACGGGTCTCTCTCTACTGCGCAATGCTCAGCAAAAACTGGAAGATAGAAAACGCATCGTTGCGTATCAAAGTGACAGAGAGAATTTACGAAAGGAGCAAGCAGAGTATTCAAACCTGATCAAGAAAGCTCAAGAATCCCAATCACTAGAAACATCACGAAAGCTGCGCGCGCTCAAAGCTATTGAGCAAAGAGAGCTGAAGACCTTCAAAACACGCGGCGTACGCCAAAAGTTGCTGCGTTATCACAAGAACTATGAGCATATGCCATCATTCGCTCTAGCTTTAAGTCCTCCAGGACGAATGGCATTGCCCTACAAAGCTAAAGAGAGGTACATCAACCAGCATGGCATAGGCAAAGGCCCTAAACTTTCCCGAACAAATAAGGAAAGCAACGCGAGCACAGTTAGCGAACAGTTCAACAACACACAGCTCGAATTTTTGGAATCAGACATAGATCAAGATAAAGACGAAAATCGACTGATTTCTCGCTCATCAAAACGTGGCCCTTCTGGAAAAGAAAGCCCCAAACCAAGGGGCAGGAAACGCTGATTTTTCTCGTCGATATAGCGGGAAAATGCTATAATTGTCTATACAGAAAGGACGTGAGACATGGCAAAAAATTCAAAAGAAAAAATGTATGAGAATTTAAAGGAGGCGAAGGCAAACGCAGCCATTGAGGGTATTCAAGTCTCTTCTGAAGAGGAAGAGCTACTTGCCTATATGATCGACAATGAAATAGAAGGCGACGAAAGAGCCTCGCTCATCAACCAATATGTGAATGGTACCTTCACACTCCCCGACAAAAATTGATGGGTGATAAAACCTACTGCTACCCGCCTGACTACAAAGTTCTCAAGAATAAGTCGGGTTTCAAAACAAAAGAGCAATTCAATAAATTCGAGCGTTTAGTATCTTCAGGTCGGGCTCTCGATTGTCCTGATAACTTCCCCATCACCTATGATGGCTACAAGCAAATCCACAAACACATATTTCAAGATGTGTATGAGTGGGCTGGTGAGTCTCGATTAGTAGATATATCGAAAGGAGATCTCTTTTGCCTTTGGCAATATGTCGATAATGAAATGGAAAAGCGATTAGCAAAAATCCAAGGTGAAAAAAACCTTAAGGGACTGAGCAAGGCAGAATTTTCGGAAAAGGCTGCTGAACACATTAGTGAAATAAATGCTATTCATCCATTTCGGGAAGGTAATGGACGTGTTCAACGCTTATTCCTCAAGAATCTTGCACATCAAGCTGGACATGACTTTCAAATTTCAAGATTAGACAAGGATGATTGGATGGAGGCAAGTGTAAAAGGATTTCGTGAGAAAGACTATGAGCCCATGAAAAAATGCATATTCAGCGCCATTAACGGTGATAGGAATACTAATTCGATTGCATCAAAGGAGAATAAAGCAACTCCTGGAAAGGATCGTTTGCAATTCTCCAATGCTATGCGTTCAAAAAAAGGGCGTGGGATTTAGCTTTGATGATTACAAGATTATCCACAGGAATAGGTTTCTACTAAAGCAACATGCTTTAGAAAATTCTTGTATGTTTCTAGCAGCCCAAATCAAAGAAATTCTCAGCTTCAAATAATCCAAGATGTAGCATACATAGTTTATTAGACTTATCCTTGGCTAGGATTAATACGCTCCAGCTCTAATGTGTCCGCTAACCCACTAACCGAGAGCAAAAGTGAGCCCGCAAGCAGCACACACTTGAAGATTGATCTGTTGCAGTTATTGAGCATTTTAGTTTTCCTCCTGCTCTTTTGGGCGCATTCGATGTGCAGCTAGCTGTTTTCAGCACAAACAGTAGCAATCGAAGCGCTAGGACTAAGAATGTCAGTCAATAGTTAAGTGATTTAATAATAATACGAACGTCCGTTTTACAATAAATCAAAGAAGAAAGCACGCATTCATCCCTACATCGAGAGGTCCTATTGCAATTACTCCTGATGATTTAAGGATTCGATTTCGAGAAAATGATGTTTTGTAGAGTAAGCGGCAAGGCCAAGGAGAGAGGTGCTTTCGCTTAATCTCGAGCCTATAAAGTACGGCATTCAAACGGAAATTGGCTCTATTTTGGGGCGAGCCTATAGATTAGGAGATTTGAAGAAAGCGCTTAAAAAGTCTTACTTCTAGTAGTAGGTGTCTGAATGTCTGAAATCGACCCATAGCAGACTCTATGAGTATACATTAAACGTTTTGAGCCCACCTACAAACCACAAACTAGATCAGCTGACTTTCGCGGGAGCGCTAGGCATAAGCAAAGTACCGACACTAGATTCCCAAATAATTCAGTTGAATGTTCACTAGAACCTATATACGCTTACAAAGATATGACGCAAGAAAAAGCGAGAAATTCCAACTAATATGAGACGACGGATAAACACAATGCACAGCCTACCAGCCTTTCTGGCTGTCCTGCTGCTTGTGCTCACCAATTCATCGCATATCCATCTTCGCTTCTGTCTTGATGGCGCGGAAGCGCCACTATCAATTCATTTTGAGAGTGAAGAAACGCATTCCTCCGATTTAGCAGGAATTGATAATTCTGGTAAAGAAGGCCTAGCAGATATAGAAAGTGAACTCTCGCTAGATAGTCTTTTAGCCAAATTCTCCAAAACGCCAACGGATTCCTTGGCAATTTTCAAATTCAACGTGCCAGCAATTTCAGAGGCATCTAAAACTTCATTTCAATTAATCGGGCGGGAAATACTGCCTGATAAGCCTGAAACTCTCCTTCCTCCTACTCGTGCACCTCCCGCAATAGCCTAAGTTTTACCTCAACCATTCGACTCGGACATATTGTCTGAGGCGTTGCTTGTTCCAATAATTTGCGGGAGAAAGACTGTGAACCTTAAATGTTTGGCGATTGTGGCTTGCGTCATAATCGCGAGCGCTACGTGTAATGCGCAGGAAATGCCAACTGGCACTATTTCATTGCGCGATGCCGTGGCCGCTACTCTATCGATGAACCCCAGGCTGCGTAGCTTCCCATTGCGCAACGAGGCCTTGCTGGGTGAAAGAGAAATAGCTGATCTAAAACCGCCGTTTATGGTGGGCGCTGACGTTGAAGATGCTCTGGGCACAGGTGACATTAGAGATTTCTCTGGCGCTGAAGCAACACTCAGATTGTCCAGCATAGTTGAGATGGGCGGAAAACGGGCCGCGCGTGTCAGAACGGTCAATCGAAGAATAGACGTTTTAGACGCTGAGCAACGGGTTGTCGAATTGGATTTGCTCGTGGAAGTCGTGAGGCGGTTTATCGATGTAGCTGTTGCTCAAGAACAAGTAGCGCTTCAGGTGCAGTCTACCGCTATAGCCGAACAGACTGTGTCTTCGATTGAGCCTCTGGTTACAGCAGGACAAGCCCCGCAGTTGGAAGCGGACCGAGCGCAGGCTGCTCTTTTGCGTGCGCAACTAGCGGAGCAGGCCGCAATCGCCCAGCTCGCAAGTGCGAGAATTCTGTTAGCAAACATGTGGACGAGCAATGCACTGCAGTTTGATGAAGTGAGCTCCGACATTCTGACTGTCGGGCAAGCCGGGTCAATAGAATCAATGCTTGCGGAATTGGCATCAAATCCTGATATAGAAATTTTTGCTGCTGAATCCCGGCTTCTGGAAGCTGAGCTTCGCCTGGCTCAAACACGTCAGGAAGGTGACATTCAATGGTCGGCTGGGATACGTCACTTAAGAGAGTTTGACGATACAGGTTTTGCATTCGGGATCACCATCCCGTTGTTCAATAAAGCGCGTGCATCAGGTGCAGAGCGCAGTGCGCGCGCCAATTTGCAAGAAGTCGAAGTGCGGCAACTCACAGCTCTTAATGCCATCGAAGGCGAAATACGCTCACTCCATCAAGCGCTGCAACAAGCAATTACTGAGGTAAACACTTTACAACAACAAGTCATGCCAGTTCTGCAAGATGTGCAACAGCAAACGCTGCAAGCCTATAGAGCTGGCACCTACAGCTATGTCGAATTGATAACCGCACAGCAAGAATTTCTGGATGCTCAACTCTCACTCATTACCAGTGCTGGCAATGTGCATCGCATAAGAGCTGAGATCGAGCGTCTTAGCGGATTACCACTAACAGGCCAGTAAGGAGAACAAGATAATGAATAGAATATGTTACGACTTTCGCGTTAAATCACAGTTGCTGCTAATAGCTCTGTTTAGCGCCGCTCTACTTCTAAGCGCAAACACATTCGCTGCGGAAGAAGAGCATGAGGAGGAAGTTGTTCGAATTTCCGCTGCTTTGGCACAAGAGCTAGGCATAGAGACTGAAATCGCTGGCGGAGGTGTGATAAATCGCAGTGTATTGCTTTACGGCAGAACCATGCCTGACCCTCAAGGTATCAGTCATATTTCGGCTCGCTACCCTGGCATGATCATATCCATGGTTCCTTCTCTTGGCGACAGTGTCGAAGAGGGTGAAGTTCTGGCGGTCATTGAAGCAAACACTAGTCTGCAGACCTACGAAATCAAGGCCCCCTTAAGCGGTATTGTGGTGGAAAAACATGCCAATCCAGGGGAGTTGGCATCAGGCCAGTCGCTTCTGACCATAGCCAACTACGACAATATTTGGGTAGACCTCACCGTTTTTCCAGGCGACTCGCAACAGGTGCGCTCAGGCATGGCTGTGACTATTCGGATTGATGATCGCATCGCAGAAAGTGCTATTCGATATATCAACCCAAGCCAAGGTGAATCTCCTACTGTGATCGCTCGCGTGCCCCTTGAAAACCCTGAATCTGTTTGGACGCCAGGTCTATTGGTAGAAGGGCTAGTTCATGTCGAATCTGAAGACGTAGCACTTGCTGTAAAGAACGATGCTTTACAGTTCTTTGAAAACAACCAAGTCGTCTTCGTTCTGAAAGGTGAAACCTACGAACCGCGGATTGTTACTCTTGGTAGCTCAGACCCGTTTCTAACAGAAATTTTATCAGGCCTGGAAACCGGTGAACGCTATGTGGTCGCCAATAGTTACTTGATAAAGGCCGACCTTGAAAAAGAAGGCGTTGAACACGACCACTAGGAGACGATGCGATGCTAGAAACAATCATAAGGCAAATGATCCGCAGTCGTTGGATCGTCATGATGGGAGTGATCTCTATCTGTGCGTTTGGCCTTTGGAATTTTCAGAACCTACCTATTGATGCTGTACCGGACATTACCAATGTACAGGTGCAAATCAATACCGAAGCGCCAGGATATTCTCCTTTAGAGTCTGAACAACGCATTACCTTTCCTATTGAAACAACACTAGCCGGATTGCCTCAGCTTTCATATACCCGCTCACTTTCCGCATACGGCTTATCTCAGGTTACTGTCGTGTTTGAAGAAGGCACGGATATCTATTTTGCCCGTAATCTCGTGAACACCCGCCTGAGTGCGATCAAAAACCAATTGCCTGCCAACCTTGAACCAGAGATGGGGCCAATTTCTTCAGGTCTAGGAGAGATATTCATGTACACCGTAAGCGCTGAGGAAGGCGCGGTGCAGCCTAACGGAGAGTCCTATGACCTGTTTGCGCTGCGAGAGATACAAGACTGGATTATCAAACGGCAATTGATATTGGTGGATGGTGTTACCGAAGTAAATACCAGCGGAGGGTTTGAGAAGCAATATCACGTCACACCAGACCCAGCCAAGATGCTGCTTTGGGGCATAACTCTTCCCGAATTGATATCTTCTCTATGGGATAACAATATTAATCAGGGAGCTGGATATATCGAGCGCAATGGACAACAGCTCATGGTTCGCTCTCCAGGCCAGTTAAAAACAATTCAGGATATCGAACAGGTCAGCATCGAATCGCGCAATAGCATACCTGTTCAGGTTAAAGATGTGGCTGAAGTTTCTATTGGCCGAGAGCTAAGAACTGGAGCTGGAACGCATTCTGGCCAGGAAGCAGTGATCGGCACAGCCTTCATGTTGCTGGGTGAAAATTCTCGAACTGTAGCGCGTGAAGTCGCGGAAAAGCTCGAAGAAATCAACACGACATTACCTGATGGGGTCATAGCCGAGCCGCTATACGATAGGACAGTGTTGGTAGACAACACTATAGCAACAGTAGAAGAAAACCTCGTTGTTGGGGCGCTTCTGGTTGTCGTTGTTTTGTTTCTTTTGCTGGGCAATTTCCGCGCGGCTCTTATCACCGCAACCGTTATACCCATCAGTATGCTGGCAACTGTCTCAGGCATGGTTGAGGCAGGCGTTTCTGCTAATTTGATGAGCCTGGGAGCACTTGATTTTGGGCTGATTGTGGATGGCGCAGTAATTATCGTAGAGAATTCCATCCGCAGGCTTGGTATGGCGACTCAAGGAACGAAGGTTCTGAGTTTGAAGGAGCGTTTGCAAGTCGTGTATGAAGCAACGAACGAAGTTATTCGGCCAAGTCTTTTTGGTGTCGCCATTATTACACTGGTCTACATTCCGATATTTTCCCTCACTGGAATT
>JAPIWU010198207.1:0-13265 GCA_037576205.1 Pyrocystis lunula | reverse complement strand
GATTTTCGGATTTTCGGATTTTCGGATTTTCGGATTTTCGGATTTTCGGATTTTCGGATTTTCGGATTTTCGGATTTCTGGATTTTGGGACTTTCAGGATTTTCGGATTTTCGGATTTTCGGATTTTGGATATTTGGATTTTCGGATTTTCGGATTTTCGGATTTTTTGGATTTCTGGATTTTGGGATTTTGGGATTTTAAGGATTTTTGGATCTTTGGATTTTCGGATTTTGGGATTTATGCAGCGGCCGTTGCGCCCACAACTGCGGCAAGCATCTCGCCGTCTCAGAACTGTGATAAGCTTACGCGACTTGAATGTTGCGTTCTGCGGGACAAAGTTCCAAAGGAATACCAGCACGCTGTCTGGCGCAGAGTTGGCTCGCCCCCCGTAAGAAGCGCCGTCCACCCAGAGCCTGCAAAGGACCACTTTCACCGCACCTCTGGACTCTATCTCTTTGACCTGCTCATACATAGGCAGCCTCTTCAGGTCATCTGTCGCAAGACCAGCTTCAATCTCAGATGCTGTCATTCGTGATACCGTATCTGAGGGCAGCAGGAACGGGTGTTTTACAAGCTCACGGCGGCCCCCTGGAAGCTCATAAGGAATTTCATGCCAAAACACATCTTTCGAGACAAAGAACTCCTGCCCCAGAACACGATGCACGTGTCGTTCGTGATGTCCACTTGGAACTTTTGGATCTAAAGAAAGATCCTGCACTCCCAGCATAGGGGCTTGTACTCCACTTGACCAGGCCGCCGATGTGACATCTGTTGCAGAGATCCGCCCCGTCGCGTAGCGCAGCAACAGCCATTGTCGGAAAGGATGCGACTCAGATTCCGGAGCAGCTTCAGATGCATCATCTTCTGGGGGTTCGGGATTCAAACACGCTATTCTAGCACGCTTCATGGACCCAGGTTAACTTTGAGCCTGGCCAGCTAGTCATTGACCGATGGAAGGCTGGAAGTCTAGAGCATTTGATGTTCACGCTTGGCATTGCTAGTATATGCCCGCTTGGCCTTCCAGGCATGTCGAGGTTTTCAAGCGTGTCCGTTTACTGATCCGGTATTCCGTCCCCTAGCGCTCAGCATGCTGATGGCAAGCATTAGCATCGCTGGTGTCAGCCCACTTGGCATTCCAGGCATGTCGAGGTTTTCAAGCGTGTCTGTTTACTGATCCGGTATTCCGTCCCCTAGCGCTCAGCATGCTGATGGCAAGCATTAGCATTCCAGGCATGTCGAGGTTTTCAAGCGTGTCTGTTTACTGATCCGGTATTCCGTCCCCTCGCGCTCAGCATACTGACGGCAAGCATTAGCGCCAACTTCCAGGCATGTCAAGGTTTTCAAGCGTGTCCGTTTACTGATCCCGTATTTTGGTTCCCAGAGCGATTGGATTAAAAGCGGTCCGCACAACACCCCGTGCGCAGCCAAGATTAATCACATGATGTGCATGGTCTTCAAGATTGCCATGCCGAGGTTGGTCTCCTCAGCCAGCTTAGCCAGGGAGGCTTCCATGGCACAATCCTCAGCGCTGCGGACCGCTTCGAGTGCGTTTTCAAGGGCATCTTTGAAGCCGACCAAGCGCGTGTCCTTCACCATTGCGTTCAACACGTCCATCGCCTGCTTCAAACTGGGGTCTTCGTCCTTCATGGTGTTGATGTCGACGTCACCGGCCGGCGTCTCCGGGTCCGTGTGCTTGGGAGTAATGTTGCCGGGCTCAGTGGGCGCGGCCTCGTAATACTCGGACTCCTCCCATCCCCAGGTTGTCCACCAGCTGTCAGACGAGTGCCGAATGCAACAGGCATGCATGCGCTCATTTATGATTTGCTTTGAAGAAGTGGGATAGGGAAGCTTAACAGCGCCTGGGTGACATCAGAAGTATGATAGGGTGCTCAATCGATCAATCTTGCAAATTACCGATCATGAGGGAAACGCTTAAGTATAATAGTTATGAGCTCAACTGATCTTACTCGTGCAGGCACCAGTAGTCACTCCAGTCCGCATCTCCACTGGCAGAGTCCCAGGCTCCCTCGTACCACTCTGCGGTGTCACCAGGAGAGTCCGCAGGAGGTGGCGGCGGCGGCAGTGCCTCAGTTTTACTAGTTGTTCGTTCAACCCTCTTTTCAAAATTGAGCCCTCTGAGGAGATCGATGTTAATAATATAAGAACCTACACTAACCATCTCCGAAAATCAACTCCCAGAATGGGCACACCCATATGGTTTGCAAGAGAATGGGCCTGGGCATGTCCGTCTGGTCTGCAGGATTGGCCTATTGGAATCGATGTGGGCGCCCTGGCAATTCGCTCGCCCTTGCCTTCAAATTTGCTTTAAATTGACTCCCGTCAGAAGGCTCATTTTTGCAAAGGAGGTCAAATGAACAGCTAGTTTAATTGACATTATGCGTACTGGAGGGAAGGTGGGCGTCGTGGTATCCATGAGCGGCACAGCGCTTGGAGGAAGAAGAGATGCCATAGCTTGTTGAAGCACTGGTGTCTGCGAGTCAGGGTCGAGCTCCATCTCCGGTGTTTGCGACTTCGAGTGGAGCTCCTTTGAGGTTTCCCGCTGCCACTTTCACCAGCACGTTCACCCTCAAACTCGCCATTGGCATCATTATCAATGTTGCAAGTTGATGCCAGCGGTGATGCATGGTGAATTTGCCGGTAAATGCGGCACCGGGTATCCTTTGTCATCTTGAATTTATCTTTGAGCTTGATGTTGTGATTGTACTTGAACACATATGCATTCTCATCTTCGCTCCAGTAGTAGCCCTTGCCAATGCCCTCGCCCCATGATATAGCCAGCTTCAAGCGATGCTCGGCTTTCGCAGAGTCCCAGTTGCATAGCTTCTCAAGGATGTGCTGCGCAGTGTAGTACTCCGCGTCAGCCTCAACAGTGTTCTCTTGCACTCGCGTTGACCATTTTGTACCTTGCAGCGCGTTGAAGCCTTTTTCTTGAAGGTGTTGTGCAAACGCGCTCCTTTCAGCAGCAAGGCACCGTCCGCCAGCAACAAGTTGTTCCCACACTGCCTGTCACGGGTTCTGGCATCACGCTAATAATTTCAGCCCTGGCAGAGTAACATGAATGAAGCCTCGTTGGCACAGATGCGCAACTTCCTTTCATAATGCATCTCTTACGGCATTCTTCAGCTTGTATTGACATTCGTGCACTCGTGTGCTTCTCATGTGTTCTTCTATAGTTTCCGTTTGCTTTACTTATTATTCTTGAGTGGTTGCCGTAAGCTGACGCACAAAGGACGCCATCGCATGAGTTTAATATGCTGTCATCTGCCAGGGTTGCAGCTAGTAGCGCAGATACCAGAACACACGTGCCTTGTCATTCGTTGCTGATTCACCCCCACTGGCCATAGCGCGCTCCACCCAGCGAGTCAAGCTGCGGGATGCATACTCTTTTCCACGTTGGTACCCTGCCTTGGAGTACTTGCCTATGATGCCCTCAGCAGCGTCCTCCCCGTCGCCGTTCTCCCCCTCCTCCTCCAGCTGCGTGGTCTTCTTGGTGCACCTCCTGCGTGAAGTTCCATCTTCGGAGTTATCAGCGAGCCTCTTGCGGCCCGCGCTCATGCCCCGCCCCCGGTGATCAAAAGATTGTCTGACCAGCTCGAGAGGGCACTAATTGTTTGACTTTGGGATTCGAAAATGCAGGACAGCATGACAGAGTGCAGCCTTCCATGGTCAGACTGGCCTGATCATCCCCCACTCGCCCCCAGTTTTGTGCAATCGCCAGTTCCCGTCAGTTCCCGTCGTTTCCCGTCACTTCCCGTCACCGGTTTTCCCGTCACTTCCCGTCACTTCCCGTCAGCAGTTCCCGTCACTTCCCGTCACTTCCCGTCACTCCCGTCACTTCCCGTCACTTCCCGTCACTTCCCGTCACGGCTTTCCCGTCACTTCCCGTCACTTCCCGTCACTTCCCGTCAGTGGTTCCCGTCACTTCCCGTCACTTCCCGTCACTTCCCGTCACTTCCCGTCACGTCCCGTCAGCCCATTCCCGTCACTTCCCGTCACTTCCCGTCACTTCCCGTCACTTCCCGTCGCTTCCCGTCGCTGCCCGTCATGGCCTCTCAGACCCTCCCTTATGGACCCTCGCGTCCCGTGATTGCCCACCATGGTGATCACTGTCAGTTCTAGGCCTGCTTAAGGGGCACTCCAAAGCGTCTTCACAAGTCTCAAGTGCACACTTTCGGGCTTGATAAGAGTGCTGCCACTGACACGGATCCAAATATATATATATATATATATTGACACAGGGTTTGTGCCAGCATCATTGCCATCGTTACTGCAAAAATGATTGCCATGAGGCCATCGCCTTTGTTACTGCCATCATTGCTCCCAATATCATTGCCATCAGATCAGCATCAGTATTGCTACTGCCATTGTTATCATTGCCACCTATGCTATCATTGCAGCCATCACTACTGCCATCGTTACTGCCGCCCGTGCCATCATTACTGACACCAGCCAAATACGAAGGAGTACGAGCAGGTGCAGACACTAGCACACGCCTATACTGTTTGAGCATGCATCAATTTAGCAGATCCTTCCGCACTCGAAGTGCCCCATCCTTGTCCAGCTGTTCATCAATCACGCGGTGCGCTAGCATTACAATGAGGCCTTGATGTTCTGCAGACATGCGCTCATTGATCGAGACCAGGAGGCGCTTGTTGCCGGACTTGTCACGGAAGCGCAAGTAGCTCTGCGTCTGGTACCGCTCCACGTATATGTTTCCAAGTTTTGCATGGCCTTTCAAACTGAAGTTGCCATCCGGGATATCATCGTATGCGTCGTCAGCGGTAGCGGCAGCAGGACGTTTGGCGGCAGGTGGTTCCACAGCTCCTGCAGGGCGCTTGCAGACTCCTTTCAGGACCGAACTTGGAGTGGGTAATTGCCCTTTGGCCTTTGCCTTTGCCTTTGCCTTTGCCTTGCCCTTCGTTTTGCAGGCAATCTCCGTCTTCGCGCTCATGGCACCCGGGACCTCGATCAACTCACCCATGAAATCGGCCATTCGCATCCCCAAGCTGGAAGTCTGGTCTGACCATTTGCCATATTGAACAGTCTTTGCTTTCCCCACTGTGCGAAATGGTTCCCCGTTGCTTGCATCAACCATGGGTACAGAGGCTTCGACGTCATCAACGGCAGTCTCCGCAGGATCTCGAGTAGCTTCAGTACCACCTGGCTCCAGCTTCTTTGGCTCAGCCAGCTCCTCAGCCAATGGAGGAGGCGATGCGAGAATGAGTCGCACATCCGATGCGTTCTCAGCCGGTGCTTGCGATGACATTGCGTCGCTCAACAACCAAGAAGGCAGCCTGGAAGGGGTTCTCACGGGAGTGCTCACTGTCTGGGTCGGTCGCGCCATGCTGCTCGCCGGATTCTTGGCGCACAGCCAAGAACTTTGCTTCTTGTGGGCGTCCCAGGCCAGGTGGAAGAGATTCTGCAAATGGAAAGCGTTCTTCCTCAAGAATTTGTCAGAGCCCCGCAGTGGCCGTAGGTGGAACCTCCGATTCAGCTCCTTGATCATGTGCATGTGTAGTTCCCAGGGGAATCGTAGATCAGCCTGGAAATCCATCAACCTTGGTTGTGGCAGGATGCGCTAGCAATTGTTTTCGTTTTTTGTGCCGGTGCGTGGGCAGAACCTTTAAATCCCACAGCCCTCTGGGCCTCCCGGGCGTGTATGAGTCCTGGGATTCTTTTCGTGTGCCCGTCAAGTTTAAGGTGTTACCACTTACTGAAGGTAGGCGCCGTTTCGGGGCATCAACCATTGGCCACCATCGTCCGCCATCGATCCGCTGCTGCCTCTCTGACTGATACCGCCTCACACTCGCACTCGCGCTCGCGCTCGCACTCGCACTCGCACTCGCGCTCGCACTTGCACTCGCACTCGCACTCGCACTCGCACTCGCACTCGCACTCGCGCTCGCACTCGCGCTCGCACTAGCGCTCGCGCTCGCACTCGCGCCCGCGCTCGCGCTCGCACTCGCGCTCGCGCTCGCACTCGCGCTCGCACTCGCGCTCGCACTCGCGCTCGCACTCGCACTCGCACTCGCACTCGCACTCGCACTCACACGCAGATGCGTGTGCCAGCACTAACCAAGGTCTGGGCTCCAAAAACATGTCACGCCACCCTGCAAGATAATCGACGGAAGCAGCATCGGTCGGAAGGAAGAACTCTTTGATGGTGCCTTGACTCTCGCGGTACTTCTTCTGAACGTGCCTGCCAATCACCTCCAGGATGGGCTGCGGACTTCCATGGTATACTGGGGGCCGGCCACGGGTCTCTTTAACCTTTTCTGGGTGTTTTGCCATGTCTTGAGTCAATGCCTCCAGACAACTATGAATTTGCACATCTAGGATCTCAAAGCGTCACCAGTAATGATGCGTCTTATGTCGAACAGTGGGCCGGATACCTTGCGCAATGATGGCAGTGAGAAGTTGCCTACGCGACAAAAACTCCCAACCGCAATGATAAGAATTGTGATGGAGCAAGTTTGACCCTTCGTGCGCCCACCGCAATGATGTGCATTGATGCAACAATAGCTGACAAGGCATACGCAGAGCGTTTTCGGACATTTCCCCCACATGTTCATCGGATTCGGCACTGGTCAGATGGCACGGCATCCCTTCAGTAAGAGTTGGAAGGCAATGCGGGCTTGCCGGGGGACTACCTGCACATTTAGATCCATCCGTTCCAGTCACACATCCCACAACGAAAGAGAACACAAAAGAGACAACATATGAAAATCAATGAAAGTCAAACATCAACGAATACCAATGAACATCAAAGACGGTTCTTTTTCCAATTATTGCAAACGCTCTCGCAGATGGATCTAATTTTATGACATTGCTAGGAGCGGTTCGCGCCCCACCGTATTGCCCAGCAGGCAAAGCCTCTGCTCGTTCTTTTTGTCCCGGGTGTGCTGCAGCCAGTGCTCCATTGCCGGCTGCTCGTCCTCGCGCCAGGCCTTCGTGGACTCCTCTTGGAACTTCCCCCAATCCAATCCTGGCACCTGCAACGTCAAACTCTGGGAAGATTCAATGCAAAATACTTTGAAGAGTAATTAAATTAATTAGGTCATAATTCAAGGTTTAGTCATAAGTGGGTCATAATTCAGGGTTTAGTCATAAGTAGGTCATAATTCAAGGTTTAGTCATAAGTGGGTCATAATTCAAGGTTCCATCCTACCAATGGCTATGCCATATTTTCCGGAGGGCCGGCACATGGGAGCATCACCGTAAAACTGTCAACGCAGTGCCATAAAACAAACAAAAAGTCAATGCTGGAGCCATGCGCAAACAACGTCTGATTCACCGTACAATGCTCTATGCATACACCAGGCACCAGCCAATTGATGACAACTTAACTTATGGAATGGGCGAAGAGTCATCGGCGCATTGTCGTTTGTATGCGGTACTATTGGTTTGCATGCTGCATTCATCAATCATCCATTGATGTGATTCATCGCTGTTCCGTTTGCTTTTGGAGAAATTTAATTCTTGAGGCAGGGGGTACTGAGTGCAGCAAGTGCTCCAAGGTGGCGCTGTTCCGCGTTGCCAAGAGGAAGACCCGGCCACGGAACATCGGCACACCGACGTCCCAAGCGGCCAACTTCATGAACTTCACTGTGAAGCCTGCGTTGTGCAGCATCTGCAACACCTCTGTGAACTCCTTGATCATGCTCTTTGACAGCAGGCCCGTTACGTTCTCCAGAAAAAGGAAGTCCAGCTCGCCATCCACAGCCAGCCGGATGACATCGCGAAACAAGCCAGTCCGCTCATCGGCCAAGCCGCCATGCTTTCCCGCCACTGAGTTGCCCTGGCACGGCCAACCGCCCACGAGCCCGCGCACGCCCATGGCCACCAAGTCCGCACCAGCAAGGTCTCGAATGTCCTTCATGGGGTGGCAATCAACACATCGCTTTACCTTTGTCTTGAACATTGGTGCTACTGCCATGATGCATGCCATTATTTTGTCTGGAGTCATTTAAGACAAGTGGTTGTTGCAAAATGCCGATACACCCGCCGAGTCCTTTCTGATGACCGCGTTGTCCAGGGTGCCGTCACGTTGCCTCGCTTCCAGGACCTTTCGCGACCATGGGTTGGCATCACAACGGACTTTCACGTGCATGTATTCCTCGAGCTCCAACAACAAGCCATCGATGCCAGAAAAGACGCTGGCGATTGCCACACGATCCTAACTAAGTTAACTGCTACCGGCATTGCTGCTGCTGATGTTGCGATTGCTACTGCGATTGCGGTTGCCGCTGCAGCTGCCATTGCGGCCGCCACTGCGGCTTCCTCTGCAGCTGCCCTTGCGGCCGCCACTGCGGCTGCCACTGCAGCCACCGTTGTGACTGCCGTTGCGAGTGCCACTGCCGCTGCCATTGCGGCCGCCACTGCGGCTGCCACTGCAGCCACCGTTGTGACTGTCGCTGCGAGTGCCACTGCAGCTGCCACTGCGACTGCCACTGCGGCTGCCACTGCAGCCACCACTGACTGCCGCTGCGACTGCCACTGCGACTGCCACTGCGGCTGCCTCTGCAGCCGTCATTGCGATCGCCATTGCGACTCCCACTGCAGTCCTCCGGCTTGTGGGGGTTCACCGAGAGCACACAATCAGGATCTGTAAAGCCAGCTGGGAAGCCGAACAACCACTCACCGAAGTCGGCAGCAAGGTAGGTGCCACGCTTGAAATGGTTCTTCCTCATATATGTTTTGTAGTCCTTGGAGTATTTGATCATGTTTGGGAGGTCCTCAGCTCAAGAATAAGTTAGCGGCATTCATGTTTGAACCGGCATCGTCCAGCATTGATCTGGCACCGGTCGCAATGCCAAGATTAATGGTGGCAATGCCAAGATTAATCGGTCGCTCTGAAGTGAGCTTGGCGCTATTAAGCTCCATGCGTGATGCCCTCGTACTGTGCATGCTGGCCCTGCTTGGTGGGTTGCTCCAAATACTCGAAGCGTTCCAAATGAGTCAATGACCTGGGCGAGGTGATGTGAGCAGTGTTCCATGCAGTGTGTGTGGCGTGTGAGCGCACTTCTGGGGTCTTTGTGATCAGTTTCTGTCATCTTATTGAAATCTTAAATTGTAAATTCTTGACCCAACTCTTTCATGCTTACTTTCACCGCAAGTTGTGCACATGTATTTGCTGAAAACAGAATGGAAATGCGCAGGTATTCGTTAATTTATGCCAGCTCATGCTAGAAGCAAGCAAAAAGTGAAACATGGTGTGTTGGGCCTGCTTTTTCTGGAGCAGGCCACACTTTGGCGGGATGTAGGACTTGCGTGGCTTTTCTGGTATGATCAGCCACCCCAGCGGCCGCGCTCGAGGAAAGGCTGGCCGTTCCACAGCTGTCACTTTGCCATTCTCCACAATGCCGCTCGGCGGGGCATGTTTCAGCTCATTGATGGGCACGCCGGGCGGTTGCGGCTTGCTTTCCGAACCGGAGCTTCTTTGAAGAACTCGAGTTGCAGCGGCGGGTCGTTTGTAAGCAGCTGGCCGCTTTTTCACCAATTGATCTTCTGGCTCGCGTATTCTTTTCCTCTTCTTCTCCTCTGCGCACTTGGTCTCCGCCTCCGTCTTCTCCTCCGCGTATTTGGTCTCCGCCTCCGTCTTCTCCTCCGCATATTTGGTCTCCGCCGCCGTCTGCTCGTCAACGCCCCTGTTCTCCTCCTCTGTGGCCGTTCCAGAAGCACGAGGCGCACCTGCGCTCAGGGAGGCCAGGTCGGAGGCCAGGTCTGCGCGCATCCATGAGGGCAGGAAGCTTTCCGGATCCATTAGGCAGCGTGATCTGCTGAGCCCTTATATGGCAGTGACAAGGACAGCGTTGCGGTGAATTGCAATTGCGTAATTTATGGGGGCCCTAGGGCAAGTTTTGCGGTGGTCTGAAATTGCATGTTCTATGAGGCACCCGTAGGAGTCCTCATATTTCAAACCTAAGGAGAATACCACCGGAGCAAGAAACCCAAATCCCAAAAATCCCAAAATACAAAATCCAAAAATCCAAAATCCCAAAATACAAAATCCAAAAATACAAAATCCAAAATCCCAAAATCCCAAAGTCCAAAATCCCAAAATCCAAAACAAATAAACTTAAACATAACAACGAAACCCGTCGTTTTTTAGGGCCACTTTGCCGTCAGGGTGTAATCGTCTTCTTTCGCTCTTGGGGGTCTTAGTTGCCCGTTCTCGCTGCGTTGCCTGCGATAGACAGCGCTGCGTTAAGGAAACTCAGTGTTGCGAAAACGCTGCGTTACGGTCTTGTCAACTAATAGTTTTTGATGGTTTTATATAAAATCATTAAAAACACTAATAGTTTGTTGATGATTGTATATAAAAGCAACAAACAACCATTAGTTTTTTAATGATTTTATATCAAATCATCAAAAACGAATAGTTTGTTGATGATTTCATATAAAATCATCAAAAAACTCATGGTTTTTGATGATTTATATAAAAGCAACAAAAACCATTATTTTTGATGGTTTTATATAAATCATCAACAAACTGGGCTGCAGTGCCCTTTTTGTGGCCTCCTGTTTTCGCAACGCAAGCGTTAGCGACGCCAGCGAAACGAACAACTAAGTTGGGGGTCACTTTGCTCCGGTGTCATTTTCGGATCTGCTGTCGTGAGCAAGTTGACCCAAAAGAGGCAACGGCTGAGGCACATGTGCAGGGCCTCCGTTTAGCACTGCCACCCACTGAGGAAGATTCCGCAGTCTGTTCAATCTATACATCCTACATTGGCGAATGGCCCTCACTCCTGTTTTTCCGGCGCTGCCAAGCCTGCCAAGCCGCCATGACTTCAGCGGTCACCTCAACTTGCACGTGCTCTGTGGCCTGCGGCTCGGCGGCCTCCTGCGGCTTGGCGGCCTTCTTTGTTGCGGGCATTTTTTCGTCGGAGATGGCCCAGGCATGCGCTTGTACTTCTTGTTTGGCCCCACTTCTTCTGTGGCTCCACCTTGGCTTCCTGTGCCTCCACCTTGGCTTCCGGTGCTTCCACCTTTGCTTCCTGGCGCCTTTGTTTTTCGCGCCTCGATGACCTCATTCTCCTGCTTGGTGTAGGCCTGGAGGGTCTTTATCAACTTGGAAACCCGGCAAAACAGAGGCACCTGCTTGGGTTTTGGTGGCGGTGTCGGAACCACCACGACCTGTGTCCTTTGTGGCCGCGGAGGCGGAGGCGGCACCGGCGAGTCCGTGGCAGCCGGCTGCGGCTTCGGCTCCACACGCGGTGGGGGCGCATGGCGAGTCCGTGGCAGCCGCCACGGCGGCACTGGCGCAGGAGGCCTCGGCACGCTATGCCACGGAGCGGTTTTTGGGGCCCGTCTCTGTGGCGGCATGCCACGACCACGGGAGCAGCTTGATCCAAGTTGCTACGGAAACCTGCGAGGGAGGAAGGGTAGATGGTGATGTGTTTTCAATTTGGGCGTTGGAGACTTTGCCACCGTAGGACTCCACGCATGCAAGAACCCACCAACAAAAGGCAAACACCCCCAAGCACGGCGGCTTCGTCGGAGGCTCCCACAGGTCTGCCGCGCCATGGTCTGCAGCAAGGCAATGGCCAATGCCGCTAGCGGTGCCGCCTGCACTGCAGCCGATGGGCCCGAGGTATGCTAGCACTGATGTCCAGCAACGGCCACACGCCCCCCCCTGCACCCCTCCCCACACCGCAACTGCCCCAACGCCTCAGTCTCGTTTGTGCGGGGTGCGCCTCGCGGATTTTAGTTTCCGGCTTTGGGCTGCTCGAACAGGCCTGGCCAAGAGGCCAAACCGAATCGGGGAATATGTCTTGGTGGTAATGACCCGCCTCACCCTTAATTCTCCGCGCACTCGCTGCTCCAAATGCTCGACGGAAACTACAGGTCAGCCAGGCGCTCAACATTAAATGGCTAGGCAATAACACAAGGTCATTGACGCCAGAGCTAGCATAAACCTTTAAGCAACAAGGCGCGCACGCTTGCGCGCTGCCGCACCGGTCACGGGACGGGCACGGGCAACCATGCATGCGGGGGTGGCCAGCCTCAAAAGTGCAAACAAGCGTCGAACCACGGCTCGGCGCAATAACAGGGCAAGTCCACATAAACACCTGCTCACTGGCAGCTCACCGACAACCCCCGCACAAAAAATGGCAACGCAAACTCAACGGAATCCTGCACCCGGACAGCAATAGCTGCAGGTACGAAGAACGCCGCTGCTTTCAAAACCAAGTGTGAACGTACCAAGGCACTCAACATGGTTATGCAAGACACCTCACAAGACAAGACAAGAACCTCACGAGGCAGTGTTCGTCCGGAATGTCCAAAAACACTTGCCAAGAGGAGCCGCAATGAACACCCCGAGCCTGTTAAGACCCGGGGGCCCTTTAACGGCAGGGGGGGGGCCACTCAGCGGCCCACAACCTAACAGCCAGGGCAAAGACAGGGGCACTGTGGACCCTCCCCGGCGCACAAGAGCACCCAGGCACGTGCACACTTTCATGCACACCACCACCTGGGGGCCAGCAGGGGAATAAAAAAACGTGGGTGAGCGCACCGCGAGCCATAGGACCGCTGGGCGAGACACCACGCCACACATGGAAGTACATCAGTATTTCACAAACCGGAATCCCTAGCACGAAAACTGCTCAATTGCAACATGCACTGTGCAGACAAATGAGCTCTCATTCAGTAGCAAGGAACCACCGGGCAGCGAAGAAGGGCAAGAGAAGGCCACCGAGGAAAGCCGAAAGAGAGAGAAAACAGGCCAAAGGGACGAAAGGAAAAGGGGACACAGGCAAAAAGAAGAACAAACCAAGAAACAAAAACCGACAACAAAACACAAGAAAAAGAGGGAAACAAAGAACAGCGAGCCAAGCCGGCCAACCCCCACAGCCCGGCGGTATCCAAATTGAACTGCCAGATGCCAGGACCACAATAAAACTTTACCAAACCAGGGGACCGCCGACTAGGTTCGGCATTGCCCGCGGCCGCCCTTGACAGCTTTCGCAACGACCGGCAACACCGCGAGCAGGGAAGCCAGAGCGCGCAGCCGCCCTTGACAGCTTAAATAAGCGAGGACCGGCAACACTGCGCACTCACGAACCAATCAGAAATCCCCTGACAGAATAAAGTACAATGATCCTTTCACACAAAAGTTCTCATTGAATTCAGCAGGAAAACAGGGGAGCGGAAGCCCATGCACACTTTCAGCAGGGAGGGGGAAGGAGGGGAGGAGGGGGGGCGCCACAAACGACAAAACAGAGGGAAACAAAAGGAAAACA
>JAPIWU010197100.1:0-13283 GCA_037576205.1 Pyrocystis lunula | reverse complement strand
CCTGGCGCGCCCACCTGGCATACACCGGCCCCCGCCAGGCTGCTAAGAAGTCCCGTCCAGCCCCTGCCCAAGACGCCAGCTACCAGGAGGCGACAGTGTGGCTCTCAATGGTACTGGAGCAAGGCCAGAGGGCCAAGCACCGTGACCGAGAGCTGGCAGTAGGCCTGTATCGCTGTTTTCCCAGCGCAGCCTTAAGAAGGCGCCACCGCACCAGAGAGCGGGGCGAGGTTCACCGTACAGAGGGTTCCGAGGCAACCCCTCTTAGTCACGATTGCCCTCGGATTTGTTTAGGGCTCGAGCGGGGGGCTTTCGGAGAGAAACCGCCATCCAGCCAAGCACCCTCAGAGTTGGGAGTGTGTGCTTACATGAATCCCACACCATGCGAGGATGCATTACATTTCCACGCTTGCACCAACAGCAGCAGCTCGTCAAGACAAACGTGCCAACAACAAGCACTCTGCAAGGCAAGCAACGTGCGAGCCAACAGCAACCACTATGAGAGACCAACGTCGGAAGCATCGGGCAGCGCGCGTGCTATGTAAGCACATGGGTGCGCGTGACCATGTTTTTTGACCGCGCAGTCAACATGGCAGGTTGGGGGTATCGGGCGGCACAGTCATGGCATGCGACAACTTTGCAAGAATGCCGCGAGAGTGCGTAGACAATGCGCGGACATGTTCAGCAGAGTTTGCCACACCAACGCAGCATTAGGTCTGAAGTGTGAATAGAAGACATCACTTTGCGTTCACACGATGTGCACATATAGATGGCCATGTAGATGCTGACAACGATGTTTTTTGCTGACAACGATGGGCCCACCGATCCGGCAGGGCATACGCAGGTGGAAGAATGTCTAAACTGCCACCTGATGCACTTGAAGCAATGCGCTGGCTGCATATCCTAGTGGGCCGCAGCCTGAGCCGATATCCTAGTCGGCCGCAGCATGAGCCGCGACTTTTGCAAGGCATGAAACGACCGAGGAGGCTTTGCTCCGATGCCCGTCCACGTACAAGAGGCTAGATGAATCTTTCATCAGAAAGCACTTGCGCAACCCAGTGGCGCAAACGTGCAAAGTTCGTTCGCACACAAGGAATCCTGGCGAGCAAATGAGAATTGAATTGGGCCCCAGCGTGGCATGGTACAAGTGCCCTGACATGGCAGACTCAAACGCTGCCAGCTCGGGCAGCTGCAGGCCCTTCAAGATGGTGATCATCACGTCGATGCTGAACTTGTTGTTGGGCAAGTCTGCAACGACCCCGTGGCAGATCTCGGGCATAGACTGGAACGTGTCTTGCAACTTGGCGACACGCAAGAAGATGCAGTGGCGATACCCGTCGATGTGCACGCGGGTGGTGCCCATGCCCAGCATGTCCAATGTTACGTTGAGCTTCATGGGCGCGATGGACCATGCCTCCACGGACTCATCCAAGATCAACTGCGCGATGGTGGAGCGTTGCTTCGCCGCCGGGATGACCTGCTCAATGTCGAGAATTCCAACATGAAGGACGCGCTTCACAACCTCGCCGGTGGGTTCAGCAGGGGCGTCCAGCACAGCGGTGGCCTCCGTCATCATCAAGCCCACCTTGTTCATGGTCATCGCCCTCGAAGCCCTCCCCGTAGAGCTCTTGTAGATGTCGCTGGCAAGGAAGTCGGCGCAGAACATTGGGAAGCCCTGCGCATACTGCATGTCCTTCTTGATGGCCTGGATGGCGCTTGGGCACACTAGCTGAATGACCTCCCGCATGGCAGGGGAGATGCTCCCATCTCCGATGGCCTTCATGATCGTTTCGGATTCAAACATGTCAACCTCCATGCTGGAAATGGTGCCAGTGGTGTACTCGTGGTTGAACAAGGGCAGGGAGCTGATGGTCGGTGTTGCTGTGGGTCCGGCTTCTCCCCTAGCATGCTCATTTGCAGCGCGAGCAACGACCTCCTTCGCAAGCGCCGCCTTGAGCTCAACAGCGGCACGCACATCGTTGTCTTGCCGTACTGTTGCTTTGTCCGCCTCTCGAATGACAACCTGCATCGAGTTCCGATAGCCCCTGATCACATCAAGTACCCTCCTCCGCTGTTCGTCGGCTTCGGCCTTTTTTGGCGAGCATGTCCTCCTTGGAGGTGGCCATGCTGAACGCCGTGTCCGGGATCTTCTTGAGATCAGGAACGGTTTTCATCGAGGCGAAACCCTCAATGGACTTCTCGATGCTCTTGGCGAGCGCATTGTGCGTGGTGGCAAGTGTCTGCCAGGTGCTGCCATCGACAGTCTCCTCAAGGAGGATCTTGGTCGCAGCCGCGTAAGACTCCTGCATCTCAGAGTAGCGCTTGCAGGAGTTCAAGTGCTGCTGGTTGAGAGGGGCAATCGCGGCAACAACTTGTGCTTCCAGAACTTTCAGGCGGCCGATGTCTTGATCAAGGTTCAGCATGCTTGTCGACCACGCCGTTGTTGCTTGTGCCAGTCCAACAATGGCGTTCCAGCATGAGCGCTTCTCCGCCTTCACCACCTTCTGCTCATCAGCAGCAGCCTCTGCCTCTGGAGCGCCTGGAGCCTCGACTACCATGGTGGATGGTGGGCTAGTGATAGTAGCACTCCCAGCGCTGGCCTTGCTGGGGCTGGCTTGGGTGATGGACGATGTCTAAGCCAGAGATGCGGCTGACATGCCCTCAATCAAGCCCTCTTTGACCGATTCTATGTAGTCGGCCAACAGCACTGGCGGCAAGTCCTCCTCGAAGTCGCCATCAAAACGGGCTGCATCCTCCAAAAACTCCTCGATGTCCTGGCTGTGCATATTCTTATTATCCTTGTTGTCATATGAGTACTCCCGGTCGGACATGTCTGCGGTCTCACTCTCGGATGTGTTGGCCTCCAACGCGACCTTGTAGCGTGGAAGTCCTCCCTGTCCGGCCTCCACACCCAGATCATCATGTGGGGCCTTTACGGCGATCAGCTCCTTCCATTTGTGCCGGATCTCCGACTCGTTGTAGCCGCCATGGTCAGGGTCCGTGTGGTAGCGGCTGACAGCTTCATATGTCATCTTCTTGGTTCGCCGAATATGGCGCTTGGCGCGCCGCTTCACTTTGCGGTGGAGGATCCGCTCGAACTCGATGGGCAAAGAGCGCTTGGTGCGACGGGCATTGCTGACGCGCTGCTGGATGATGGCCTTCCGGTACTTGAGGGGGTCCTTCTTCAGCTTCTTGAGGTAAGCGGAGTAGCCCTTTTCCACTTCTTGCGCAGTATCCTCTGCAGCGCTTCGCGGGCCAAGTCGTCCTCGGAGCAGACCTTCCCGGTCGGAGGGAAGTCGGATACCCGGAGCCAGAACATGCAGACTGAACAACACCTGAACTGGCTCCTCTCCTCCTCAGTGCGACCTGGGTTACCTGTGTGGTTCGCATGGGAAGCATTGACCCGTTTGCCGTTGGCCTTCACCTTCGCGCCAGCTGGTGAGGCGGTGCTCAAGTTGGGTGATGGCTCGGGTGGCTGGGGCGTTGCCTGTGCTGCCTGCATTGCCTGCGTGGCCTGCGGCATCGCCATTGATGCAGCATCAGACAGGGTTGATACCAAGTCCTGCCCAAAGACATAGTCGAAGTCGTCTTCACTGGGCATTGCCTCGTCGTTGATGCTTTGCGCCTCCTCCTTCACTGTGCCCTGGTTCTCCTTGTCCACAAGCTGCTGATCTTCTGAGGACGCCCGAGGAGTTTGGTTCTCCTTGTCCACAAGCTGCTGATCTTCTGAGGTCACCTGAGGAGTCCTCGGAGGAGTTTGATTCTCCTTGTCCACAAGCTGATCTTCTGAGGACACCTGAGGAGTTTCATCAGGCTTCTGCGGCGGAATGGACAGAAACTCAATGCTCAGTTCCACCTCGGTGTCTGGGGTGTCAAGGACTCGCAGCTTCACGGTGTTGTTGTCGACAATCGCGACCACCTCAACCCAGCAATTCAGGAGTTCCTGATGTGGCGCATCCGCAAGGATGCGTTGCCCGACATGCAGATTTAGGGCATCTACAATGGGCATTGTTCGGTTTGACTTGGGAACCTCCATAAGCAACGGTTCCAGAATGAGGGTGGTGATGCGATGCCGGCTGCGAGGGTGATGATGAGCCGGCTGCGATGGTGGCGGCTGCAAGGGTGATGATGCGCACTAGAAGCAACGGTTCCAGAACATGGTGATGGTAAATGGTGAGGGTGATGATGCTGTGCCGGCTGCGAGGGTGGCGGTGGTCTGCAAACACTAACTGCGCACTAGAAGCAGCGGTTCCAGAATGACAGTTTGGACATCTGTGGCACTGTTGCCGTTAGAACAGCCTGGTCCTGATGCATGCAAGAGTCCACAGCCGTTCATGGCAGCTTATGTGCCCATCATTAAATCATGGCAGCTCCATGGAGGCAAGAGCCCACAGCCACACAGTTGCTGCTGCTGGAATATGCATTGCATTGCCTGCAATAGATGCAAGGTCTGTCTCGGACAAATTGTGCAGCTCCTCTGAAAATGGGCAAACTCGGAGCCCATTGCCCATCAGATCGAGAAGCTCAAGACCCAGAAGGCAGCGATTATGTGTGTATGACCACCAGCGGCTTCTTCGGAGTAAGCACCCGACGTGCTTCGAAGGCCCCCCGGTGAAGTTGCAGTCCTGGGCGATGTCGAAGAAACAATCCTTGCCATCGCAGGAGCCAGTCGCCCGGATGCAGCCCAGGTACTTATGCAAGCGTGCTTGATCACCCGGGCAAATGAGATCATAGTACTCAGTGGGCGGATGCAGCAAACCCCGCCTCTTCCCCTCCGACTGAATGACTGCTTGGATGATGTCGGATGTCGCATGGAAGAGAATGTTGCTGCTGGCCGGCTTGCCATGGCATGGGAACATCGTCAGCGGGCTCGTGTAGAGCGGCGTCCGGAACATGTCCTTGCGGATGAGCACTGTGTAGCGGCGCCGGCGTGAAGAGGGCCAGTTGAGGTCTTTGTATGGGGCACACGACGAAAGTGAAAATCTTGTGCGCGGCACCCATGTAACGATTGAAGAAGTCCTCGGCCGGGAAGCCGACGACGCACTCGTGGAACACCAATGGCTCGCGTGCCACAACCCTGGTCCATACCCACACTGTGGTGGCCACGATATGCTTGCCTGCCGTCAGATGGCGGTGCTGGTTGCGGCTCGCAAAGTCCACGCACGTGGTGCCAGCTGCGTGGAAAACATCTCAGTACTGTCATGCTTCTTTGTGTCCTGATAAGGGCAGAGGCGATTGTGGGCGTAGCACTTTGCATGGCTCACGAGCAACTCGTCGTCCATGATGGCATCGAGCATGTCCAGCACCTTGTCACCAGTGTCTTTGATCAGCTGCTTCTTGGAGAGATGCTTCAACTTCCTTGTGCCTTGAACGCGCAGGTCACTCAACATCTCCTTGGCCAAGCGGCGCTGCACCGTCGACAGCTTTCTAACAGCTTTGGGGCGGAGGCGGTCGCACAGATCGCCGAAGACACACTGGGGTGCGGCAGGCCCCGTGTGTGCCAGCAAGACCTTGCGGCACCTTTCTTCTATGTCGCCAGCCTGCCAACACGGGGGCACAGCTGAGCCGAAGGCCTTGCACACCTGCATGACCAAGCTCTCGAAGAATCCCGCGCCAGAGAACGCAGTCGTGAAGCCCGCGCATTCGGTCAATATGGACTTGATGGCATCAAGTCCGTGCGAACTCAACGAGCAATGGAACTTCCGAGCCCATTGCTGAGCCTCAGCCAAAGTGGCAGGTGCTGTGAGCGGCTCCGGTGAGGTTAGAGGTGGAGGTTCACTGCAGAACGGTTCGTCGTCGCTGCTAAAGCCAAGTCTGCCTGTATCAGCGCACAGCTTGGCAGGAGGCTCCGCATCCGCTGGCCGTTTCATCGAAGCATTAAGGGCCAAACCAAATCCATGCCTGCCATGGGATGACTCGAACCAAATGTGGCGACGGTTCTTTGTAAAAAGGCCCCACTTGGCACCACTCGGTTGGTTGCCTAAACCCTAAGGTTCACTTTGCATTGGTTCTTACCAGTCAGAACAAAAGCGGGAGCATCTTAAATAGTATGTTGGGTGTGGTTTTACCAGTTTTGTAAGCCCCTTGGTAGCCTCCCCCCTCCACCCACACGGGGCTTCAGAAACTAGGCGAGTGGGGCCGAGTGGGGTCAAGTGGTACCAAGTGGCACCAAGTAGTACCAAGTGGCACCAATTGGGGCCGAGTGGGGTCAAGTGGTACCAAGTGGCGCATGTCGTTTAGTGGGTCCTAGCTTCAAGTGCTTTGTGATAGCGCTATCATTTAAACACAGAGGCATTTACAAGTCGTGGCCTGGTCTGCTTTTTGTTAGATGATAGCGCGATCATCTAAAAACACTGGCGTTAACACATCGTGGCCTGGTCCGCTGTTTTACTTGAAGAGGACACGCTTCCTATCGAGACGGTCTCTATCGGCTGATCCGCCAGCTCAAATAATGTCCCTGGGGAGCAGGAACAATGCAAATTCATTAAAACAGCAACCGCGTGTGTAGATGTGCAGCTTGGAACCTTAGTTTCAAGAAAAACAACCGAGTGTGAAGATGTGCAGCTTGGAACCTTATTTTCAAGAAAACCATCTATCTGGCTTGGAACTCGAATTTCACACCTAATCTATATGTTTGTTAATGGGCTCGCAACTTGACTGCTTGGTGCGGCATTGAAGAGCCCCCGTGCGGAAAAAAGGGGCTCCCGTGCGGAAAAACGGGGCTCCCGTGCGGAAAAAACAAGCCTCCCGTGCGGAAAAACGGGGCTCCCGTGCGGAAAAATGGGCTCCCGTGCGGAAACAAGGGGCGTCCGTGTGGAATTCGGGTTGGTTGCAAACGGATAGCTGATTGGGCGATAAAATTGCAGAACAAGCGGTGGACGGGACAAAAACAATGAATTTAATCGAATCAACAAGCAAAATACGGTGCACAAGCATGAACGCTGCAAAAATTAATAAAATGCTCGGAAATGCGTAGTGATGAACAACTGAGCGAAATCATTGGAATGGACACCCTCAGCACTGAAACTGATGCAAATAGTCATTGGAGAGACACAGAGACAGAGACTCAGGCACAATGAGCCCTTGGTGAGAGAATGAGTCAAGATGGCTACAGCGATGAGAGAATGAGTCATGATGGCTACACCTCTGACTGCTTGCCATGTTCTTGCTCCTTATGAGCTGCCGGAGCTGCTGTCCGAGCTGCTGTCGGAGCTGGTCCCATTGGAGCTAGATTGTGGGCCTTCCTCGGGCATTGCATCGAGGTCGGCATCTGTTGGAGCCACCCAACCAGGCTCAGGGCACGGCGGGCGCTGCGCTTCAAGCAGCATCAAGTCGGGGTGCTCCCCCAATGAAAACGGGGACGCCAATGTGCTTGCGCTGGCGGTCATACAAAGGTGCCACGTTCGCCCATGCTTTGAGACACTGGATGACCATGTTGCCCTGGGTGGCAATGTCGCCGTCAGGGACGTTGCAGGACTTTCGGCACCCACTCGTCACGCTGAGCCGGTGGAATGGACAGCGGCACTGCCAAGAGTAGCTCTGCATGACATCACCATCATGGCGGTTGCGCACCCTCTTGGTGAAAGTGAAGCGGAAGGGGCCCCAGTCAAAGTTCAAGGAGGATGCAGGCACCTCGGCGGCAGCCACGGCCGCATACAGGGGTGCGGATGGAGCCGCATCCTCAGGTCCAGCTGCCGCCGCATACAGGGCTGCGGGTGGAGCCGCATCCTCAGGTCCAGGAGCAGGTGCCGACGAGGAAGGGACAGCCTCTTCATTGTCATCGCCATTGCCGGCATCGTTATCATCGCTGAAGCCATCACTTAAGTCCAGGCTCACGTCTTCTGCCAAGGCATCAGCCAGATCATCTAGCTCCATGTCCGGCGAGGCATCCTGATCTGCAAGTGGGGTTGGTGTTGCCAACGGTGGCTCTAGTTCGTCCGGCACCTCAGCATCAGCCACCACTGGGTGCTCCACGGGCGTAAGCGCATCATCGTCCTCTGTTGGCAAGCGCTGGGAGTAGTAGTCATTTGATTTGCCGTGGTGGACTTCGAGCACGCCCATATTGACCAGCTCCTCCTCACTTGCCAAGACCTGGAGGTACTGCTTCGACACGAGCTGTTTGCCGGTGCACCAGTAACGGGGAGAATCCGCATCACCCGGGCGCCAAACCAACGCTGCCTTCTGTGCCTTGCCACGCGGTAGCGCGTGCCACACAAAGCCCTTGGACTCCACGAGGCGGATCAGTTGGTAGAGGCTCAAGTCGTTGATTGGCAGGGTGATGTCTGGCAAGGTGTACAGCATCTTCGGATGGGTCCGGACTTGCAGCATCTCCACGAGCGGGACGGCCATCTCGCTGAGTTGCCATTGGACTGACACCATAGTCTCTTGCACGCGCATGAGAAGGTTCGGCTTGGTGGCGTTGAGGTGTTCCAGCGAGAGTCTTAAGCTGATGATCTCTGGGTCCTCCGTGGCCTTGGGCAACTCGAGCACAGGCATTGCAGCGGCCGAGCTCAAGAAGGCGCCGTGGGTGACGAGCTGCGTGACGGCTTTGATTGTCGCCTCTGTCGGCGTGGTGCCTCGGAGACTGTATGCTATTTCGGTTGACTCCCACATCATTGCGCTGCGTTCCAGGTTCTCGACCGGCTGGTTCAAGATGCTCAACACGCCGACTTGCTCAGATCCTGTGGGTCCAACGTACTGTGGCCGCGCCACAACATAAGCCACATTGGCATTGTCTCCCGCGGCCAAGGCGTGAACAGAGACGACGAGGTCATCCTTGGTAAGCTTCCTGCCAGCACCTGGGTAGATGCGTGGCACATGCAATGTTTGAGGAGACGTACGGCTCAAACGCAAATGCACTGACGTAGTCGGTGAAGGCGCAAGGGCCGCTGGGGGGTATTTGGGCTCTCTGGTTGGATGTCCTCTTGGAAGGCATCCTCCAAGGCGAGCATACCATCATCAATCTTCACAGGCTCGCCGCTCGAGCGGCCCAAGGGCAGCATCAGCAGTCTCTCGGAAGCAGGGCACTGCAACAAACTCGTCAAAACGGAAATGGCAGCTTGGCAGCAGGGATCCTCCGGCCCCTCCAGAGAGAAGGAGAAGCCCGTGCCCTTCTGATGGCAAAGATCTCGCAAATGAAGCTGTCCTGGGATCTGCACTGCTGCGGAGCGTGAGGCCTTGCCACATTGCATGGCAACAGCCTTGGGTTGGAGCCGTTTCCGCGTCTTATCCAAATCCAAAATGTTCTTTTCATTTGCCTTTTCCACGATCGATGTGTCCTGGAATTGGCGCTCCGGATCGCACTGGTAGAGGAACGTCTTGACAATCTTCTCGTAATTAGTATGGTGTGTGCCCGGATTGGCGGCGCGTAAGGCTTTAACTGTGGGGTGCTCGATGAAGCCCAAGACATCGATCTGGCGCTAGGAGTTGCGGAGTTGTCCCATCGCATCGGCCACTGCGTTGACGACGGCACTGTCCAACGAGCAGCGCTTCTCAAATTCTAGCATGCGGCCCGATGCCAATGACACCGTCACGCCAGAACGCATCTTGCGTTTGCCAACCAAACGTCGTTTGACATGCCCGTGCTTGGATTCAATGATGCGCTCTGTGCAGGGCATAAACTCGAGCTGGATGGCGCGGCACTGGAAGGCCATTGAGAGCTTGGAGAATGGAACCCCGGCCGCCAGGGCGATGATGTCGGGCCGCAGCTTCGAGTCGGGGCCCAAGAATTCGTTGGACAACCGATGATGAGTGAGTGGATCAGGCATCAAGCCCCATAGGGCCAAGCACGATTGGGCGCATGCTCTCGATTGGTCCTTGTCTGGGTGACCAAGGCCAGCCAATGCCCATGGCAAGGTGCCCCAATGCGAGGTCTTCACAGACAGTGTGCTTGAGCACATGGTTTGGGCGTCGAGGTAGTCCTGGAGGATGGCGTCGTGCATCTCCTTTGTCAGGCCCACACACCCCTTCAAGACCTCATGGTGGCATTGTGCCCATGCCTCTTTGAACCGAACCATAAGTGCACCAACAGCCAGCTCAGGCGCACGTTTACCTTTCATGGGGCACCTGTCAAAGAGCGTGACAAGGTTGCTCTTGCTGTTGTGCTTGAGGTAGCGTCGCACGAACTGGCCATCCTTGGGAGTGGTAGACTTGCAATCAGGGTGGCAAGCACAACCCTCGCACCATCCTGCAATGGAGTCCAACACGCGTTGGACTTGCGCGCACATCTTCAGGAAGGCCCAGAAGCTCGAGTCGTTGATGGACGCAGTGATGAAGTCAATATCA
Organism: Pyrocystis lunula; assembly: GCA_037576205.1. Taxonomy (NCBI): domain Eukaryota; class Dinophyceae; order Gonyaulacales; family Pyrocystaceae; genus Pyrocystis; species Pyrocystis lunula. Next base: position 3,002 of record JAPIWU010197100.1, on the reverse strand, counting down.
ATATGATCTTGCTGCTTCTTCGAAGCTGACCGCATCGGTGCCTTGCCGAATCGCTCTTTGTCCCATGCCAGCTTCAGGAAGCGCTCCCTCACCAACAGGCCATCCAAGACATTCAGCAGCGAGTTCCATCGCCACTCGGCATGTGCAGGAAAGGTTCTCTCAAACTTGCAGATGAGGGCAGGGTGGTGGTGTCGTAGGCACCTCTCGATGAAGAGCTCCCTGTTCTGCTCTTGGCACAGGAGGCTGTACACTGCGCGTAGCCGCACCGACATGGGTTCCCAGAGCTTCATGGCCTTGTGGATGTCGTGGCCGATGTTGTCCATGATATGAAGAAGGCCAGGGATAGGCACAGCTTTGTTCCACAACCATTGCCGTGACTGGGCATCGTCCAATTCCGTGTCAAAGTACCCGCGGGCCTCAGAGTCATCGACAACGAGGTTTGCTTGGTGTGCCTCGTGCTCGTTCAGGTAGGCCAGGAAGCCGGCGCCGGCAGACTCGGCAATGCCACTTTCAGTGCCAAGGTCTGTGGTGAATGACACGAGACTGTTGCACACCCGATCCAGCTGAGTTGGGCGATGCATCTCTACACTCAAGGAGCGCATACATGCCCTGGTCTTGTGGACCAGCGAGCCGGCGCGAGCACCAATCGCAGCTGGGAACATGTGATGGTACCCGAAGACTTGGCACATCATGCGAGTGAGCTGGATGGAGCTCATCTTCGTCACATCATGCACTGGTGGATGGTCTGGCGTTGCCAGCTGCACCACAGCACTATAGCTGCTGCTACAGGAGAGCTGCCCATCGTCTTCGCGAAGCCGTTTCCGTCCAGATCGGCTGTCAATTGAAGCAAGGCCACGGTCACTGAGGCTGTCGGACTCTTCATTGTTGTCGGCGTCCTGGAAGGCATTGGTGCCGTTTGCTGCCCGTCGTACAAGTTCATCGAATGCCAGATTCGCCCATTGCAGATGCTGTTGCGTGAGTGGTTGCAGGATGTGCAGGAACGAGATCAACCAATCCCGACCTCCTTGAGGCGACGAGTCGCACCAGGCGTAGTAGGCCATGGGGCAGCTATCCTCAGGCATGTGTTGCGGTGACAACACGCTTCGCATGAATATGCCAAAAGACATGTCAAAGTTTAGACGAGCTCGGAGGATCGTACTCTTCCTGCACATCCCTCGACGTGCAGTCAAGCGTTGGATCATGGCTTCACACACAAAAGCAGGGCACACCAGCTTCAAACACTGTTTGGCGACAAACTCTAACATTGATGTGTTGTGAACTGCGTTGGCCGTGAGGACGACGTCCAGCAGCTTCATGGCAGGGTACTCGTTGTAGTTGTTGTTCTGGGTGTGGTCCACAGTCCCGTCCAATTGGCACGCCAACGCTTCCAGGAAATGTACATACGACTCAGCCCGCTGCCGCTCCTCTTGATCAACCTCCCCATCATCGGCCTCGTGCGGGGCCCAACGTCGCAGGTCATCGACTATCTCTCGCAGACGCTCGCCAGGCAGCTCTGCATGGAGGAGAACTGGTTGCGGCATGCACGGGCCCACCGCATGATATTTGAAGAAGCTCTGTGGCGGCCAGTCAGCAAACAAACGCCTGCCCTGCCTGGTCTGCCTAGCGGTGAGCATGATGCGGTGCCAATTGCCGGTCACGATTGGTAAGCTTAGCTGGGGCGACAAGCAGATGCACATCAACTGGTCGGGCGCTGTTGCAGTATCATCCCATCATCAGACCAGGTCCAAGCCGCGGCTTGGCGACATGCTGCTTGGCTGGCTGAAGGCCATGGTGGTCTCCAGGAAGGGCCCCTCCAAGATGTCAATTGCCATGCCAGCAGGTAGTTGGTGCAACGTTCGGCGGCTGGCATTCCAGCCCTGGCCTGTGGCAAACGCCTGTTCTTGCACCAAGGACTGGCACCGGGCAGCCCTGCGAACCCGCAAGGAGAAGGCGTCGCTGTAGCAAGACACAGTTTGCCATAAAAGCCGCTCTTGCGCGTCCCATGGCGTGAGCGGACCTCTTGCAACAGTGCCCGGTTCCACTTGCACGATACCCTCAACCCGCAGGCGCCGCTGGTCTGCCATAGCCACGTTGTTGCCACACCTCGAAGCCCGCAAGGCACTCTGGAGGAGCCGACTGTTTTCCAAGATGTCTTCGATGTGCCCTTTTTCCAATGCGGTCTTGCGATCCGGCCTTGCCCTTCGATGGAGAGTTACGATGAAGCAGACAGCAAACGGCATCCATATTGTCATTTCAAGGCAAGCATGTGGTGAAGAGGTCTTGAACCTATAAAGCTACGGGCGTCGTCGTCTGTGTCTCTGTCTCTGCAGCATTATCTTCGTGTGGGCTTGGAATTCCAGGTGCAAGCCTTGGACCTGACAATCTGGAAGGGTGCATGTTTAAAATGGTGCGCGGTGATTTGTCAGTGCTAATCCGCGTGGCACGCGTCTCAATGAGGGGATTTAGTTGTTGTTGTTGGTGCGTATCTTGCGTATGTGCTGGTTTGTGAGGGGTGGGCGTGAAATAAATGGGTTGATCTGCGCGTGGCGGAAATAACGCCGTACTTGCTTGACGTGAGTGTGGTAAGCCTTCAATGTAGGTTTGTCTACACCATGTGTGTGAAAACGCATTGCAGGGGCCGTATATTAACTTTGTGCGTGTACGTGTGCCAAAGCGCAACAGCACGCCGGACACGCGAAAACCCAAAGAACACGTACCAGAAACGCAAGAGCATGCCGGACACACCAGGAAAAACTAATCCGTGGGGCATCGTGGGCCTTAGTAAACGGAGGGTGTGGGCCAGCATGTCCGTTTCGTTGAGGTGGTTCAGCCCGGCGGTTTTGGGGGTTCCGCTTTGCTGATGCGAAACGAACGATGGCCCGTGCGCCCTTGCGCTGGCAGAGCCTGGCGCAGTGGTCTACCGACCAGCACCTGCTCATATCCCACATCCCAAGACCCAACTCCCATGTCCTAAACCCAAAATCAAAATCCAAAGTCTCAAT
>JAPIWU010195993.1:0-13285 GCA_037576205.1 Pyrocystis lunula | reverse complement strand
CTCCTTTGCATCGAGTGCCCCGCCCATCAGCCGGGACCACGGTGGAATCGGAATCGGACTCGCGCTCGCCGCGGGCCTCGTGCGGGCGATGGGCGGCGAGATCTGGGCGGAGTCGGGAAATCGAGCGCTCTGCTTTGCGGTGCCGCTCCAGGCGATGTGTCTGCGCCGAGACGAGATGCAGCCCTCGGAAACCTTGCAGGGCGTCCGGGTCTGCATTGCCGCTCCACAACCGGGAGAGGGCATGGCGCTGCGCCGGACCTTCGAGGCGGCCGGAGCCTTCGTAGAACTCACGAGCTCCGCCCAGTCGATCCCGCAAGTCGTCGAAGCGGGTCTCCGATCCGACCTTCCGGTCGACGTCATCATTCTCGACGAGGCCGATCATGCGCTCGCCGATCTCCACCGACTCGGAGGAAAGGGAGGCGCCGGACCTCACGTCCTCTCCCTGGCCTTCCTCGAGGAGACGCGATTTCCGCAGCCCCTGCCCCCCGGCGTCGCCAAGCGGATCCAGAAGCCGATTCGGCTGCCCGACGTGATCAGTGCCGTCGAGTCTCTGGTTCGCGGCGAAGAGTCGCCGCCCGGCGGACCCCAGGCTCGAGCGATGCGCATCCTCGTCGTCGATGACTCCGAAGACAATCGACGACTCATCGCAACCTTCCTGGCGCGAAGCCCGAACGAACTTCGCTTCGCTAGCGACGGGCGGGAAGCCTTCGAACTCTTTCGGGCCGAAGAATTTGATCTCGTTCTGATGGATATCCAGATGCCGATCATGAACGGCTACGAATCCACGCAGTTGATCAGGCAACACGAATCGGAACAAGGTCTCGACCCGACTCCGATCGTTGCGCTCACTGCGTTTGCCTTCGACGAAGATGCCGTACGCAGCCTCGAGAGCGGTTGCGACGAGCACCTCACCAAACCCATCGAGAAGCAGACCCTCCTCGACCTGATCGGCAAATTCGCCGCCGGCGAACGGGTGGCATCGCGATGAGAAGCGAACGGCTCGACCTCGGGCAGACTTCGAAACACAGATCGGTGAAAACCCGGACCACTCGATAGAGGGTTCGACCTACTGAGGAGATGAGAAGCTTCTGATTCTCGTCTTGTCTGAAGTTAGGGCTACCACATGCCGTTAGTCGCTTAAATGACGAATCCAATCCAGCCGTCCGGCGTTAGCAACGCCCCGATCCGGACACTGCTCATCGAAGACGATGAAGCGGATGCGGCACTCGTCGTTGCGATGCTCAACAAGGACGCCTGCGCCTTCGATATCGTTCGCGAGGAATCTCTCGCGAATGCCGAGCGCCTGATCGATGCCGGCGAAGTGGACGTCGTCCTGCTCGATCTAGACCTGACAGACAGTGATCCCAGCAGCACGCTCGACCGACTCCAATCGATCGCCTCCCGAGTGGCCACGATCATCCTGACGGGCAACTCGGACCCCCTCTCGTTTCAGGGGGCGATCGGTCAGGGCGCGCAGGACTGCATTCCGAAATGCGAACTGCCTTCGCGCCTGATCGGGCGCGATATCCAACACGCCGTGATCCGTCACCAAGCCGAGATGCGGCTCGCGCGCGAAGGCCGACAGGCTTCGGAAGAATCCCACGCCAAGACGAATTTCGTGTCGGCCATGAGCCACGAGATCCGCACCCCGCTGAACGCCCTCCTCGGCATGGCGGAGCTTCTGTCCAACTCTTCGCTGGACGAGCAACAGCGCGTCTACGTGCAGGTCTTCCGCCGATCCGGCCAGGCGCTGCTCTCATTGATCAACGGAATTCTCGATCTCGCGAGCATCGAACGCGGAAAATTCGAACTCATCACGTCCACCTTCTCCGTCCGGGAAATCGTCGAAGAAACGGTCGGACAATTCGCATTCGTCGCCCACAAGAAGCGGCTCGCGCTCATCGCCGAAATCGACCCAGCCGTTCCCCAGCTGGTCGAAGGCGATGCGGAACGCCTGCGACAGATCCTGTCGAATCTCTTGAGCAACGCCATCAAGTTCACGGCGACGGGCCATGTCACTCTCTTCGCGAGCGCCGAGCCCGACTCGGTCATCCAGTTCGAGGTGCGAGACTCGGGCATCGGCGTCGACAGCGAGAAGCTCGCGGCGATCTTTCAACCCTTCGTACAGTCCGAACACGACCCCGAGCACGTATACGAGGGAACCGGTCTCGGCCTGGCCCTGTGTCACAACCTGTCGGAACGAATGGGCGGATCCATTCACGCTGAGCCCACGGAATCGAAGGGCGCGCACATCGTTCTGAGGCTGCCGCTGCCCGCGAAGACACCGGAGCCCAGCCAGGCCGAGGTCGACTTCAAAGGCCGTGCGCTGGTGGCCGTCGGATCGGCCGAGGAGTTCGCTTCGATCGAACGCTTCTGCCTGCGCGCCGGCGTCGCAGTAGAGGCCGCACCCACGACGAGCGCAGCCATCCAGAAGCTCGCGAATCCCTCCGCGGCCTACGATTTCCTGATCGTCGATTGCAGGGTGCCGGATTCCGGAGGCATGTGCGTCGTCGAATCGCTTCGAGACAAACCCGACCGTCCGCGCTGTGTGGTGCTGCTCCCGATGGACCACCGCCCCGGCGACACGAAGCGCTGCACGGAGATCGGCGCGGATTCGATGATCAAACCGGTTCGCGAACGGCGGCTACAGGAATGGCTCGAGGAAAGTGGAGCGGGGTCGGACGACAACGAGTCGGCGACACCGAACGCCGCTCCCGCGTCGAGACGTGCCAGCCTGCGCCCCGGACTGCGCATCCTGCATGCGGACGATTCCGCCGACAACCGCCTGCTCGTCGATGCCTATTTGCGAGAAGAGGCCTGCGAGATCGTCGAAGCCTTCGATGGCGTGAGCGCGGTCGAGAAATTCGTCGCGGTCGATTTCGATGTGGTCCTGATGGACGTGCTGATGCCGCGCATGGACGGACTCGAAGCCACTCGGCGCATCAGGGCATTCGAGCAACGCGAAGGCCGAAGTCCAACTCCGATCATCGCCTTGACGGCGAACGCTTTCGCCGAGCAGATCGAACTCTGTGAACGCGCCGGCACGACCCTGCACGTAGCCAAGCCCCTCTCCCAGAAGATGTTGCTCGATGGACTTCGCAGCGTGCTCGATATCGACGACGTCCAGGAAACGCCTTGCGAGGATGATTCGATGAAGACGACAATTCCTCCAGTCGACTTCTCACAGCTCGACCCGGACATCGCCGCCATCTTGCCCCACTACCTCGAGCGTCGGAGCGAGGAGCTCGACACGATGCGGACAGATCTCGCGAATCGAGACTTCGAGCCCCTGCGCGTCGCGGCTCATAACTTGAAGGGCACCGGAGCCGGCTACGGCCTCCCGCAGCTCACGGAAATCGGAAGTCGCATCGAAATCGCCGCCAAGGCGAGCGACTTCGAGACGATCGAGACGGGCATCGAAGAACTCGACCGGGTCGTGATCGATGCGCTCGGCGCGCTCAGTCGCGACCTGCCCGACGCCTGCTAGTTCCGAACGTTCTCCGAACTCGATCGGTGGACCGATCGCCGGCTTCAGTATCCAAGGAACTCGATCGATGGCCTCCATTTTGATCATCGAAGATTCCCCGGATTCACAACAACTCATCGAGCTCGCTCTCGAGGGTCTCGGGGTCGAGATCGCCGACAGCCTCGCCGAGGCGCGGCGCAGACTCGATGGGCCCGGTGCCTATGACCTGGTGATTCTCGATCTCGATCTGCCGGACGGCGACGGACTCAGTCTGGCCTCCGAATTTTCGAGCGGAGAACGGTCGCCGATTCCGTTCATCGCGCTCTCCGGACGCACCGACATCCGCGACAAACTCGTCGCCTTCTCCCTCGGTGCCGAAGACTACGTCGAGAAACCCTTTCATCGGCTCGAGCTGCGCGCCCGCGTTTCGGCGCGCTTGCGGAGCAGCCAGCCTCTCGCGAAGCCGCTGGTCACGAAGACCGTCGGTAGGCTCCGAGTCGAATCGGAGAATATGCGCGCATTCTCGATCCAACCGGACGACGAACGCGAACTCGACCTGAGCCCCACCGAACACCGGATTCTCGAAATCCTGATCGAGCACCCGGGGCGCGTCAAATCCCGCGAACATCTCATGCTCGAGATCTGGGGGGACGAGGTCGTGGGCCAGCGGACGATCGACTCCCATGTCAGCAACCTGCGCCGAAAGCTGCAGGATACGGACACCGAGATCGAATCCGTGCGCGGCGTCGGGTACCGCATGGGGCGCTCGTAGGAAGCGAATTCGAACTAGTCGAGATCCTCGGCGCCGTAGGGCACCAGCTCCTTGCGAATCAGATCGATCCCACTGGAAACCGCCTTTTCGTCCTGAGCGATCGCAGCCTGTTCGAGTTCACCGCCCAGCGCAGAGAGCTTCGGGAAGCCGAAGCTGAGACCCGACCCTTTCAGCTTGTGTGCGATGCGTCGGACATCCTCGAATCTCGTTTCCGTAAGGGCCGCTTCCAGCAACTCGAGGTCCTCGAGTCTGCGCGCGACAAAGCCCGGGATGAGGTCGGCGATGATCGGATCTACTTCCGGGGCATTGGCGGGTTCGGGTTCGGAAACCGCCCACTTCTCTACCGCCTCGACCAGGATCGCCCGGTTGATGGGCTTCGTCAGATGTTCATCGCAGCCCGCCCGCTCGGCTTCGGCCTTTTGTTCAGCGAACGCGTCGGCGGTGAGTGCGACGATCGGTGTACGCGCCAGACCGCCGCACGCTTCGAGTCGTCTGATTTCGCGGGTCGCCTCGTAGCCATCGACCACGGGCATCTGCATATCCATCAGGATCAGGGCGTAGGGGCTCGACTCCGAGAAGCTTCGAATCGCCTCGGCTCCGTTTTCCGCGACGTCGATCTCGAAATCGCATCCGGACAAATAGGCTTGCGCGAGCATGCGGTTATCCGCCGAATCATCGACGAGCAGGAGTCGCTGCGGTGTGGGGGCAGCGACCTCTTCGACTTCCGGCGAAGGCGGCGCGCTGGACAGGGCCGAGGCGATCTCGCTCGCCGTTTCGGTCGAGACCGGCGCGTGCTCCTTCCCCTCCCACTCGACGCTGACATCGAACTCGAAGCGACTCCCGCCCCCGGGCCTCGCCGACGCCGAGATCCTCCCCCCCATCATCTCCACGAGGGCGCGAGAGATCGCAAGCCCGAGGCCGGTCCCCCCATGATGGCGGTGCACGCCAGCGGCACCTTGACTGAAGGGTTCGAAGAGCGATTCGTAATCCTCGGACTCGACGCCGCAGCCCGTATCTTCGATGACGCAAGAGAGACGTCCGGCGCCGTTGATGTCGAAGGTGCCGATGATCTCTCCGCTCTCCGTGAATTTGACCGCGTTGCCGATCAGATTCGCGAGCACTTGACGGATTCGATCCACGTCCGCGAGGCAGCGCGGCGGGACGCGATTCGAAACGGACGTCGCCATCCTCACGTTCTTTTCCTTCGCCGCGAAGGAGAAGGTCTCGACCGTGGCTTCCAGCAACTCGACGGGGTCGAACTCCTGGATACTGAAGGTCAGGCCGCCGCTCTCGATCCTGGATAGGTCGAGGACATTATTGATCAAGGCGAGAAGCGTGTTTCCGGAGCGCTGAAAGGTCCGCACGTAATTTCGCTGCTCTTCATCGAGCGGGGTTTCGCCGAGCAGATCGGCAATCCCGAGAATCGCGTGCATCGGCGTCCGGATCTCGTGGCTAACGGAAGCGACGAAATCGCTCTTCGCAGACGAGGCCTCGAGCGCCTGGCTCTCAGCTGCGAGCAGAGCGCGCGCCATCTCGTGCCGCTCGATCGAGTGTGAGATCGAACGGCGAATCGCGCCGCCCACCAGTTCCGACTTGGGCACGTAATCCTGGGCTCCGAGCCGGATGAGGTCCCGACCCAGCACTTCGTCGTCGATGCCGGTCAAGACGATGATCGGTCGATCGACTTTGGCTTCGACCAGATTCTCGAGCGCCTCCACGCCCGACGCATCGGGTAGGGATAGATCCAGCAGAATCGCGCCGACTTCGGTCGATTGCAGGATCGCGCGGCCCTCGGCAAGAGTTTCGCCCCGCTCGATCCGGAACATTCGGCCGCTGATGCGGCTCACGCTCTCGGCCAGAAGCGCCGCGTCTGCATCATCGTCTTCGATGAGCAGAAGTGTGACTTCGTCGTTTTCGGGGGTCTGATCCATTCGGCGGGGGGCCTTCGACTCACAATGCTAGAGGTGCAATCAAATTATCAACGGCCGAGTCCGTGACGAACTTGAGCCCGAGCGGACCCTTTCGATGAGCGTGGAATCCCCTGAACAGGGCAGGTCGCGGCGGTGCGAACTACGGGCAAATGACCCGGGGGAAGCGCCCGCACGATCATCCGGATTTTTGGACACAGGCTTTGCACCCACTCCATCAAGGCCGCCGTAGCACCCACTATCCATCGGGTCAAAAAACACACAACCGGAGATCCAAGACATGAACCGACCCTCGACCAGTATCTCGCCCGCACACGCGATCGACATGCCCGAGGCCAAGCGGATGCTGGTCGTCGAGGACGACCGTGACCTGGCAGAGATCGTCGGCCGCATCGCCGGGATCGTCGAAGAAGACCTGCGCGTCGATGTCGCCACCACGGGCAGCGTCGCACGCAGCCTCTTGTCGTCGAACCATTACGACTTCGTTCTGCTGGACAACTACCTCGACCCCGGCGAGTTGGGCGTCGACCTGATCCAGTGCGTTCACGAGACCCAGCCCCAGGCAGGTGTGGCCATGATGTCATCGATGGACCTGACGAAATTGATCGACCTGACCTCCCATGAGCGCGCGCTGCAGATCCTGCCGAAGCCCTTCTCGCCCGAGCTGCTGAAGGCCTTCTTGCACGACGTACTCATCCCCTCGAACCGACATTCCGTCGGCCAGCTCCAATCCATTTGACCCATTTGACGCATGAGGCGTCGGGAGAACTAGAAAGATGATGGAAGCCGAAGAGACCCTACCGTCCGAAACGCCCAAGCGAATCCTCGTCGTGGAAGACGACGTCGATCTCTGCATGCTGATCGATCGCGTCCTCAGCGACATGGACGCCGATCTCCAGGTGCAGTTCGCGAGCACCGTCCACGAAGCCGCCATGTGGCTCGATGACCAGCAGCGATTCGATCTGGTCCTTGCCGACTTCCTGCTTGCGGATTCCCGAAATGGCTATGAGCTGCGGGAAGTGTGCGAAGAGCGCGCTCCGGATTGTGCCTTCGTCATGATGTCGGCGATGCCCCTTGGACTCCCCAAGCTGAGAGAGGAAGAATTTCTCCAGAAGCCCTTCTCGGGTTCGCAGTGCATGGAGTTCCTGGAGTCGACACTCGCTCGCCTGTAGCGTTTCGCCGCGCGACGAGGGGAGGGTTGGCGGCGACCCGGGTTTTCGATTCGTTCAAGAATACGAAAGGTCAGTCTATGGAACCCATCATGATGAACACCGAGTACGCCTGCCCCAAGAACCAGAACATGTCCTTGCTCGAACACCGCTTGCTCGTCGTCGAGGATGATACGGATCTCATGAATGTCGTGATTCGAATCGCCGAGGGCCTCGACTCACGGGTCGACGTCGACTGGGCCACCAACGCTGATGATGCCCTCGAACATATCGAACGAAATAGATACGACCTGATCCTGGTGGACTATTTCCTCAAGGGGAGCAAGAGTGGTCTCACGCTGCTCGACCCCTGCCGCGACCTCCAGCCGGATTCGACCTTCGCCATGATGTCGAGCATGGCCTTCGAAGATTTCTGGAGTCTTGCCGCCGCGCGACATGTCCCGCTGCTCAGAAAACCCTTCACCACAGCGGAGTGCGCCGGGTTCCTGGCCTCGGCCCTGCCCTGATCGGCCCCGCGAACAACTCCACGAACAACTCGAGGAACGACTCCACGCAGAACCCCGGGCCAATCTCAGCCAGGCCCCTACTTCACCTGGGTTCAAGCTTCCCAAAAATCCGAGGATTTCATCTCAGGCGAAAGCCCGGCCTAACACGCATAGAAATCGCTAGTGATTTCCTATGTGCTCGAACAACGTCCGACCGATAGGAAAAGGAGCGGAGAGGGCCGCTTCCGATCCGGATCCACGAGCGCGGGGTTCAAGGACCTGATATTCCATCGAGGCCAGGGCAAAGCAGAATGATTCTTCATCGTTGGGCCCACGAATTGCCGATCGGCATCGCATTCGTCGATCGAAGCGGCGACGTCGCCGAGATCAATCCCGCCCTGAGCACCCTCCTCGGGTCGCGCTCCGCAACCGACGTGTTCCCCGCCCTCGCCCGCTTCATCGAATCACCGGCCATCCGGAGCTATCTCGCGAACCCGACCGACTCATTCGTCGACTCCGGCGAAGGCGGCCCTGATCTCACTGGGCCAGAGACCGCACGACTTCGACTCGATCCCCAGCTCGTCGAGTTCCTGGACGCCGATGATCGTGTCCGCTTCGCCGAGCTCTCGGCAGGCCCCCTTGCGCGAGAGGCTGGGGTCTCCGAGGCAGCCGACGATGCGGCGCTCGTGGTCTCCGTCCAGGACGTCACCGAGCGTGAGCTGACCCGCAGCGAACTTTCTCTCACGAAGGAATCGCTCGAGATCAACCGCGTGGAGATCGAACAATTCGCCTACGTGATTTCCCACGACCTGAGAGAACCCCTGCGAAAGGTGTCTTCCTTCTGCGGATTGATCGAAGACCACCTCGGCCCCTCACTCGACGAAATCGGCAAGAAATATCTGGATTTCGCCGTCGACGGATCACAGCGGATGAAGGACATGATCGATGCTCTTCTCCTCTACTCGCGAATCCGGCCGACGGAAGATTCTCCGAGCCGGATCTCCGTCGCAGAATGCGTCGACAAGGCCAGGGATCAACTAACGCACCTGCTACTCGATACCGACGCCAGAGTCGAGACCGGGACGCTTCCCGAGATCGATTTCGATCAATCCCGATTGATCCAGATCTTCATGCACCTGATCGAGAACGCGGTCCGATTTCGCGGAGAACCGTCGCCGGTGATTCGAATCGAGGCGAGTCGAGACAAGGACGATTCGGGTTGGCTGTTGGAAGTGGGTGACAACGGAATCGGAATCGAGGCGGCGCGGCACGGCGATGTCTTCGAGATCTTCAAGCGCTTGCATTCGCGCAAGGCCTACCCTGGCACGGGCATCGGATTGTCTCTCTGCAAACGAATCATCGATCAGCGGGGCGGCGAGATTCGAATCGTCGAACGACCGGGTCCGGGAACGACGGTCTTGATCTCCGTCCCCGATCTCGCTCACGAATTCAGCGACCAGGCACTCTCCTCATAGCCTTTCCTCGCCCACGGGCGACTCCGCCCTGCCGGCATCGCAGCCGGAAGCGATCACTCCGGGTTTCGACGCAGATTGAAATGCATGCTTCCCCCGATCGCCTCGTGTGCAGATTGCGTCGATCGGTAGGTATGGAACTCGCGCCAACTCTGCTCTTCCAGGCGTCCTGCCCCGCCGTAGCGCCCGAGTCGGTCCGTGGCGCCCGAACGGCAAGGGGGCTGCCGCGGCGATGGGTCGCGTCGAATATCTTGTCGCAGGAGGAAACCCCATGACGACTCGAGAGGCCGTCGTCCTCCTCGTGGACGACGACGAAGCGGACCGGGAACTCTCTCGAATCGCATTGGTGAACTCGGGAGTCAAGATGCGGCTCGAGGAAGCCGTCGACGCCACGGATGCACTCGAATATCTCCATCGAACGGGACGATATTCCGACCCCGAACGAGCGCCGCGACCCGACCTGATCCTGCTCGACCTGAACATGCCCCGAATGGACGGAAAAGAATTCCTCGCCGAGATCGCGGGCACCGACTTTGCGTCGATTCCCGTCGTCGTGCTCACGACTTCCGACGCGAGTCTCGACGTGAATGCTTGCTATGCGCTCGGCGCATCATCCTTCGTAAGCAAGCCGGTCGAACTCGGCAGCTTCGCGAACGCAATCACGCAGCTGGGTAACTACTGGTTCCAGCTCGTCACGCTTCCCTGACGGCGGGCGCGACTCGACTAATACGAAACGACCTCGGGCTCACCGAGGGACGCGAGCGCTGCTTCGAAGTCCGCGGGCGGTGGGACCTGAACTCTGATCTCGTCCAGATCGAGCTTCTCCGCGTGAAGCATCTGCCGCGGCGCTTGAATCGGGAGCGCTTCGCCCACTCCGCCATATTCCGCATCGCCCAAGACCGGATGTCCCAGATGCGCCATCGTCGCGCGAATCTGATGCAGGAATCCGGTTTCGAGTTTCACATCGACCAGAGTCGCGGCTTCGAAGAGCTGCAGGGGCCGGGCGTAGAGTCGACAGGGCCGACCGCCCTCCCGGACTTCGACGTGGGCGGGCTGATGGCGCGTGATCTCGAGAGATAAGTCGAGTCGACGTGCCTTCTCGAATCGACCGGCGACGAGGGCTTTGTATCGCTTGTCGACGCGGTGATCGATGAAGGCACCGCGCAGTCGCGCCCAGGCCGCCTCCTCCGTCGCGAGCACCAGCGCACCGGAGGTATCGACATCGAGCCGATGCACCACCCCGGATCGGAGCCCCCCCTCCCCGACGCCAAGAATCGCCGGACGCCGCGCCATCACCGCGTTCAGGACCGTGTCCTCCTGGTCGAAGCGGAGGGGATGGACGCCGAGACCGGCGGGCTTGTCGACGACGATCCAGCCGGAGCCCTCGGCGACGATTTCACAGGCGAGGTCGAGCCGCGCCACCGGCGCCTCGTCTGCGGCGCGCAGAGAGCCCGCCACCTCGAAGCGCTCGCCCGGCGTGACGGAATGCGACTTGTCGGAGAGTCCGAGCGTTCGTCCGGTGCGGCTGATCTGACCAACCTCGAGCAGATGCCGGACGCGCGCACGCGAGATCCCGAGTCGATCGGCCAGGAAACGGTCCAGACGTGAGGCTTCGGTGCCCGCCTCGACTTCGACTGTGATGGCCTCCACGCCCTGCTCTCCGTGCGGGGACATTGGGCCGACCGCGAATTCAGCCGGCTAGGCTCCCCGAAGGTGCAGACCCTAGCAGGGCTTCGGCAGCAACCCTCGATTCGCACGGCGAGGGTGTGCGGGGTACTCTCCGCCGCGCTCCCGGCCCCGCCCTGCCCTCGGGTCCGAAGCCCGTCGGGACGAGACCTACCCCCGCCCGACCCCCCAATTCAGCCTCCACGCGGACCCTTTCGACACGCAAGCCGGGGCGCGCGCAAGGACCTCCGGGTTTTCGCCGAAGTCGGCGCGTGGGACAAAAACGGATTCAGCGACGCCATGACAGCCGTACCCAAGACCCCATCCGCCCGATCGCGTTCGACCGCGGCCAAGACTGCGGCCCCGGACGCCGAGGCCCGCCACATCGCCATCATGGACACGACGCTGCGGGACGGCGAGCAGACGCCGAATGTCTCCTATACGCCGGCGGAGAAACTCCAACTCGCGCGCATGCTGCTCGTCGACCTCGAAGTCGACCGGATCGAAATGGCCTCGACCCGGGTCTCGGCGGGCGAGCGGGAGGCCGCCCAGGCGATCACGAAATGGGCGCGCAAGGCGAGCTTGATCCAGCGCGTCGAGATGCTCGGCTACACCGACGGCAAGAAATCCGTCGACTGGATCTGCGAAGCCGGTGGCAAGGTCCTGAACCTGCTCACGAAGGGCTCCGAGCGCCACTGCGTCGAACAGCTGGGGCTCACCCCCGAGGCCCACCGCGCCAAGATCTCGGAGACGATCCGCTACGCCCGGCGCAAGCGGCTCACGGTCAACGTCTACCTGGAAGACTGGTCGAGCGGCGTGCGCGACTCCTTCGATTATGTCTTCGCGATGGTGCAGACCCTGCGCGAGCTCCGCGTCGCCCGCATCTACCTGGCCGACACCCTGGGCATCTATTCGCCGGCGGACGTCACACGCTACGTCGGTCTGATGACCGCTACCTGGCCGCTGGTGGACTTCGAGTATCACGGGCACAACGATTACGGACTCGCCACCGCAAATTGCCTGGCCGCGATCCAGGCCGGCGCGCGCGGTGTCCATACCAGCGTGAACGGAATGGGCGAACGAGCGGGCAATACCTCCCTGGCGGAGATCGTGGCGGCGATCCACGACCACAGCGACGCGCGGACTTCGGTGCGGGCGGACCGCCTGACGGCGCTCTCGAGCATGGTCGAGACCTTCTCGGGCAAGGAACTCTCGGCCAACACGCCGATCGTGGGCCGCGACGTCTATACCCAGACCGCCGGCATACACGCGGACGGCGACGCCAAAGGCGATCTCTACGCGACACGCCTCGCCCCCACGCGCTTCGGCGGCGCCCGCCGCTACGCCCTCGGCAAGCTCTCCGGAAAGGCCTCCCTCGATCACAACCTTGCCGCCATGGGCATCGAACTCCCCGCCAGCGACCGCGACCTGGTCCTCGCCCGGATCGTCGAACTCGGCGACAAGAAACACATCGTCACCCCCGACGATCTCCCCTATCTGATCGCCGACGTCCTCAAGACGCCAGAGGATCAGTTGGTCAAGATCGAGAGCTACCGGGTCGACGTGGCGAGCGGTGAAGCGCCCCAGGCCAAGGTCGCCCTCGCCTACAAGGGCATCCTCGAGAAGGCCGAGGCCAGCGGTGACGGCGGCTACGACGCCTTCATGAACGCCCTCAAGAAAGCCGCGAAACAGCTCTCGATCGAGGTTCCGGTCCTCGCCGATTATCGCGTGCGAATTCCCCCCGGCGGTCGAACCGGTGCGCTGGTCGAGACCACGATCACCTGGCGGGTCGAGAAGGCGAGCTCCCCACGGCGGCGCAAGTCGGGCGAGACCTTCACGACATTGGGCGTCGACTCCGATCAATTGGCCGCGGCGATCATCGCCACCGAAAAGATGCTCAACGCCATCGTCACGCGACGCGGCGGGTCGAAACCGAAACGCTCCGCCAGCCCGCGGCGCCGCCGCTCGGGCGACGGCTCATCGCGGACCGGCGGTTGAACGCCGAAGGGCGCCCGAACGTGAGCCCACGCCCCTTTCCGCGGCCTGCCTGCGCCCGCCGTGCCCATACCAGCGCCCCCGCGTGTCCATTTGTTGGCGCCCCAAGGTGTGATATGAGTTTGCTCTGCGCCTTGCGCACCCCCGCCACCCGGAGACTCCGATAGTCACAAATCACAAGTCTGTAAACAGATTTCGAATCTATAGTCGCTAATTGTGGACAGCTATAGTCACTAATGCCGGGGCGCTTGTGGACATTAATATTCGAGCAGTTGTGTGCACTAATTTGGGGCATGATTCATTCAGTTGCGGGCGCCATAGAAACGCAGAGTG
>JAPIWU010194884.1:0-13285 GCA_037576205.1 Pyrocystis lunula | reverse complement strand
CGGTTGACCCAGGGTTCGGTTTCGCTGTCGCAAAACCGACCCTGCCTCAACCGCCACTCAACATGGTGTTAGGCGGCAGATTTAAGTGCTTCTGTTACCGTCTAGGCATACAGTCATGAACAAAAAATCATTCAGAATCGTTTCTTATTGCTGCCTTGCGCTATTTGCCTTCGGATGCAGCGACCAAAGAGAACCCGATTCCAAATACTATGGATACGTCACAGTTCTGGTACTGCCCAACGGCGGCGAGCTCACTACTTTGAGAAACGGTGACTTGGAAGTCCAACTTTTGACCGACGAGAATACTGAATTCGTAAACTTCGCCGAAGTAAACGGAGTTCCAGCCGTTTCTTTTGACTCGGTTTATCTTGCTGAGGGAAATTTGAATATGACGCCCGACTGGATGAAGAACGAAGATGGTACGAGAATTGAGATCGTAGTGAGCAACGCTGAGGACTCGCTATGGGTAACGCGCTTAGAACGACTTGAACCCGAGGCTGCAAAACTATTGGTAAGCGAGGGGATTGTTGTTGAGAAGAAATAGCTCTAAAAGTGTCCCCGATTAGAAAAGGTAGATCTAGTTGCCGCCTAACGAGTAGTTGGAGCGGACTGGGAACCTCCCCCAATAAAGTGGACACCTCAACCAAACGAGGTGTATATGCCCAGAGCCAACAAAGTTCGTCGAGTCCACAGATACTCAGATGAGTTCAAAGCGACTGCCGTCGCTTTGTCCAATCTTGCCAATGTCGAAATACAGGACGTTGCCCATTCACTAGACATTCACCCCTTCATGTTGTCTCGTTGGCGTAAGGAAGTGCGTGACGGAGTGATTGTGGCGAAAAAGAAAGTCGACCTGGATCCAGAAGTCGAGTCGCAGCTCAAAGAGCTCAAGCAGCTGAAGAAGGATCACAAACGATTACAGATGGAGCATGACCTTCTAAAAAAGGCCATCGAGTTCACTTCCAAAAAACGTCAGATGTCTTCGAATTCATCGACACCCAAAAAGAAGTGAACTCTATCAACAAGATGTGCGAGCTCTACGGTGTCTCGAGATCTGGCTACTACGCCTGGCGAAAACGTCCGCCTTCAAAGCGAACTGAAACGAACGGTAAACTGCTCGGCCAGATCAAAACACTGTTCAAAGCCAGCGACGAGTCTTATGGCAGCCCCAGGATCTTCGGCGTACTGAAACAGCAACACCCAACCATTGGCCGCAACCGTATTGCTCGCCTGATGCGGGAGAATGGCCTGAGAGCGCGTTCTTCTCGTATCTATCGACCGAACCCAGGTCATCATGCATTCTTTCGAGCCTTTGAAAACGAAACACTCCATGCACTCGCCACTGAACCCGATCGCGTGTGGGTCGGTGATGTCACCTATCTTCGAGTGGGCAAACAAAAACGCTTTCTGGCTGTTGTGATGGACAAGTTCTCAAGACGCATTGTCGGTTGGGCGTGGGGTAAAGACCGAACCGTTAAGCTCACGCTTAAGGCTTTTAACCGGGCTGTGCAAAACAGACGTCCTAAACCAGGCCTTATCTTCCACAGCGATCGTGGTATTGAGTACAGCGCTTTCGCCTATCGAAAACGATTGGCCAAACTAGGGATTACACAGAGTATGAATCGGCCACGTCGCATGAACGATAACGCGTTCATGAAGTCTTTTTTCTACAGTTCCAAATCAGACAAATACCACAGTCAGAAGTACACCTCCATCGATCAACTTCACCAGGTCGTCAAACGCTACTTACCGTTCTACAATCAGGTTCACGTTCACACATCACTGGGATGTCTTTCGCCAATCCAATATGAACAAGCTAACTAAAACGTGTCCACTTTTTTGGGAACCATCCCGGTTGACCCAGGGTTCGGTTTCGCTACCGCAAAACCGACCCTACCTCAACCGCTACTCAACATGGTGTTATGCGCCTCGGAGACAACGCGCGTGACATGGGAAGCAGTTGGTGTGATAGCTGAAGCAATTGGCGCTTTGGCTGTTATCGCGACGCTGATT
Organism: Pyrocystis lunula; assembly: GCA_037576205.1. NCBI lineage: Eukaryota > Dinophyceae > Gonyaulacales > Pyrocystaceae > Pyrocystis > Pyrocystis lunula. Next base: position 11,272 of record JAPIWU010194884.1, on the reverse strand, counting down.
TATCTCTCGGTTCAAATCCGTGAGAATTCATCTGCGCAGGCTACGAATTCATTGTGGATGATGACGCAAATCTTCAATCAAACTCACGTTTCGATTCTAAACGACCCTGAAATCGCAAGATTGGCTACTGAAGTCAAGAAAGGTGAAATTACGGACGAAGTGGACTTAACTAGGCTCTACTCACTCCTAATGCCAATCGTCAACGGTTACTACGCTGCGTGGCGGGCCAACAAGTCAGGTCACTTACCTAAAGATGCTTACGAAGCTCTCATCCAAGATTCGAAGATCCTGAACTATCCTGGCTTCAAACCGCTGCTAGAAGATGCCCTCGAAGGTAGAGAACCAGAATTTCTCAAAGAGTTCTTCGGGAGCAGAGAGGAGGACGCATAACATGGTCTTGAAGTCAGTCGTCGCTACGCTCCTTCTTCGGACGTGGCAACCTGTCAATTGGCTTGCGTTCGCAACCCAAGCGCCAGAACGTCCGCGCCGCTTAACACGGTGTTAGGCGGCAAGGGTACGTTATGAAGTCAGATAGGTTTTTCAGCTGGATTCAGTTCGTAACGAGCTTTGCCGTCGTTGTGGGACTCATTCTTGTCATATTCGAACTTCAACAGAATCGCGAAGCCACCATGTCTCAGCTCTCCAGCGATTACTACCAAATACTTGTGCAGCACAACTCAGCCGCATTCGGCGAAAATCTCGCCGACAGCCTCGCAAAAGCGTGTAATGATCCTGAGGGCCTAACTCACGCTGAACATATCGTTCTGGAAGCCTACTACAGTCAACTCATTTCTGGTGTTCAACGATTGTACTATCTCTCGCAGCGAGGCAGTTTCTAGGACGACGACTATTGGAAAAACCGCCTGGCTATTCTCGCACCAATATTCTCAACAACCGTCGGCCGTGCTTACTGGCTGGAACCTGCAAGATTTTGGGTTCATCCAGAAATCCATGCAGCAGGATCCGACTACTTAGCTTCGCAAGGAGAAGTTTGGTGCGCAAGCGGGCTCAACTCTTGGCGAAGCAAAGAAAGGGAGCTACGCGATGAATTGTAGGATGGTCTCCAGTCGCCGCTTAACGAATAGCTGGAGCGGATTGCGAACTACAGGCCTGTTTTGCGCATGCGCTTCGTCCATTGTCACGCAAGCCGGGCCCTCCGTTCACAGCCGCTCAACACGGCGCTAGGCGACTACTAAACGAGCGTCCAAGGATCAATATGAAGTCAACTATTCTCGATTGGATCCAAGTTACCGCAGGTATAGCAATTCTTGCCGGATTGGTACTCGTAATCTTCGAACTGAAACAGTCTCAAGAACTAACCAAACTACAGCTAATTAGCTCTGGATTCGAAATGCGTTCAAACCAGCGCATCGCGATAATGGGAGAAAACGCAGCACAAATAATCCAGAAATCATGCGAAGCGCCAGCAAACTTGACCAAAGCAGAACTTCAAATTCTTGACGCTTATCACCTCGAACTTATCAATAGGATTAGAATCGACTATCGCTATAGCGAAGTCTCCGACATCTATAGTGAAGAAGATTGGTCGCGTGGATATCTCAACTTTTATACAGTCCTAAGCACGTTCCCAGGCAGAGTCTGGTGGCAAGGACAGACGTGGATAGAGCCACCAGTACGATCGGCAGGAAACGCAATCTATGAGAAACTAAAAGATAGCAACCCTTCTTGCGAAGTAGATTACGCTGCACGTGTTCAAGCTGCGAAAAAACTAGCAGAACAAACCGATGTACAAACGACGCCTAAAGATTAAGTGGAGTGATCGCATTGACAGCTGCGCGTGCGAGCTGTCGCACGCCAGCACACCAGTCAAGCGCCACTCAACATGGTGTCACGCGAAATGAAAGAGTACGCAGAGGGCCCAAATGTCTAAATCAGATTGGATTCAAGTTGTGTCCAGCGTCGCGATAATCGTGGGGATCGCGCTTGTAGTTTGGGAGCTTCAACAATCAAGAGAAATATCTATCAGCGAGCGACTCACGATCTCTACGGAAGTAGAAACCAACCTTCGTGATTTGATTGTAGAGAACGCGGATTTATGGCGTAAAGGTTGTGCTGGCGAAGAGTTGAGCGATACCGAGAAGGTTGCCTATCAACAGATAGTATTCGCCGTCTATTTCAAAAACTTTATGCGACATCACGTAAGTAAAACACGCTTGGCGTCGGCTCAAGAACATACCTTTGTTCACTTTGTTGCTCGCAACGCGTATCACTTTCCGGGCTTCAAGAGAGCCTGGTTAGCAATGCCAAAGAAATCCTACTTGTGGGAGCCACTTATCAAAGAAGAACTAGAACGTCTTGAACGGGTTAAGCCAGAGCCGCTTCCAATAGAGGCATGCGGGCTTGGTTAATCGGTCTACATCTACCTCCAGTCTCCGAAGGATTAGCTGGAGCGGACGGTGTTAGGCGGCTTGTCATGAATATCCAAGACTGGGGTGCTATTGGAGAGTTGCTCGGCTCTATAGTCGTCCTGATAACCCTTATATACCTTGCCATTCAAACTAGGTCTTCGTGGCCCACTCTGAAAAACACTGGTACTTTTTACCCTGAATTCATTGATCTTGTGGAAGACGCCATAAACGCTTTTGATACAGGCGCAGATACACTGTGAAAATCATCCGTCTGATCAACATGAAACAAACTGCAAGCCCCCTAACTGCCAGTTGGGACGGACTGCCTACCCGTCATCTATTTGCGTTCGCAAAAACACCGCCAGCCACGGCAGCCGCCCCACGCGGCATTAGGCATCACTAGTGAGATCGTAATGAACTGGGAAGCTATAGGCGCGATAGGAGAAATCCTGGCTGCAATCACAGTCGTTGTTACTCTCGTGTATCTCGCAATACAGGTGCGCCATAGCAAAGAACTCCTTGAGCGAAATGAGAAGATCACGCTCAGCCAGGTGCATCAAGCTCGAGCAGATTCGCGAATAAATCTACATCTGTCGAGCGCCGCCTTTGAAAATAGTGAAAAGTACGCTGCTATCTGGGAAAACCCAGATGCTGTTGATGACCTAAATCCTGAGGAAAGAGCCCGGGCTCAGAATATGATGTTAGCCTCCACTGTTCTGCAGGATAACGCGCTGTATCAAGCTGAACTCGGACTACTAGACCAGCAAACCCTTCAGGCATCTACTCAAATAATAGTTGCCAACTACACCGTATGGAAAAAACTGGGAATCGTCGTTTCTGCTCGGGTCGAGCGTTGTTATGTCGAAAACGCAGGAACGTCAGGGGTTTACAAAGATGACACCTAACAAGACGATGACGCGGCGTTAGGCGGCATGGGAAAGGATCACCTGCGATGAGTGTGTTCGAATTCACTGCTACTTTGTTCGGAATAGTAATAGCTCTCGCAATGGCCCGAACTCTCGGCGGCATTGCAGATCTAATTCGATATCGGCGAGAAATTACTCACAAACCACTATTCCTGATTTGGTTCACTTTGTTGCTTCTTGGCAACATCGTTTGGTGGTTTAGCCTCTGGCAGCGTTCTAACAGCGACTCCGTATCACTTGCTCAATTTGCAACAACATTTGTTGTGCCATTTTTCTTTTTCATCGCTACTCGTCTTCTGGTACCTGACGAATCGGAATTCAAGAACATTGAATCTAGATACAGCAACATCCGAGTGCCCTTCTTAGTCTCTCTGGCGATACCGTTCTTTCCGGGACCTATCTTTAGCGGTATTTTCGCCTCCGATTGGACAATTGCCATGTATTTAGTTCCAGCAGGGCTACTACTTCTGGGCGGCACAGCGAGTGCGAACATTCGATTTCAATACTTTATTGCAACAACTGTTACCGTCCTCTATCTCGCGTTTGCGGCTCAGTTTCGGTATCGCATCGGCGGATAACTATGGCTAACTGTCTGATTAACATGCTTTCTGTCAGCTTCTGCCTAACGAGTAGCTCGAGCGGACGTACTGATAGCCGCTCAACATGGCATTAGGAGGCTTATCATGAATATCCAAGACTGGGGTGCTATTGGAGAATTACTTAGTTCTATTGTCGTCCTGATAACCCTTATATACCTTGCCATTCAAACAAAGCTCAACCGAAAGGCTACCCAAGCTCACTTGCAGTGGACACGTGCCAATGCATCCCGCGAACTTTCGATGCTCTGGACGTCTTCGTCAGAACCCGCCGAACTGATCCAGGAATTTGGAACCGACGAAAAAGATTTTCCGGCGGGAAAAGAGTTCAACCCAAGGTTGTTCCGATACGTCCATATGAACCGTTCGATAATGGAGTTGCACCAAGCCTTCTACCTGACTTCCCAAACCAAAGCAGATAAAGAACTGGCAATAACTAGAGTTCACGCGCAAATGAAGATTCCAGGTTTTAGGTCTTCCTGGCCCACTTTGAAAAACACTGGTACTTTTTACCCTGAGTTCATTGATCTTGTGGAAGACGCCATAAACGCTTTTGATTCAGGCGCAGATACACTGTGAAAATCATCCGTCTGATCATGATGAAACAAGCTGCACGTTTAGGAGCGGCAGAAACTGTTAGATATACGATACCCTAGTTACTTTCCCCAATCTCGAGAGGGCACCTGACATGTGGTTAAAGTCGTTCGCTGCCGGTGGGGGTCATCTGGAGGGACATTCATGAACTGGGAGGCGATCGGGGCAATAGGAGAAACGCTTGGAGCCATTGGCGTTATCGTGACGCTAGTCTACTTGGCTGCACAGTTGAGACAGAACACCAGGGCGCTACGCTCCAATTCCTGGCAGGCAATTCAAGATGCAGAGCAGAGGTTTGATGATCTTTTTTCGAAGGACCCCGCCGTATGTGAACTCTGGGTTCGTGGTAGTAGTGACGGTTTGCAAAGCCTTGATAATGATGCTGAGCGATTTCAATTTACATCGCTGGCCAAGCAACTCATCGATCAATTTCAAACGCATCATTATCAATACGAAAGAGGGCTGATCGAACCTGAGATGTGGGAGACATGGGTAACCCAATTCAAGGAAGATGTTGCTTCATACAAAGGCCTCAGGGAAGTGATCGATCTTCGCATCCCTCACTTACGCCCGTCTTTTCGGGAGTTCGTAGATGAACACCTTCAGAACCATGACACTTAACAAGGCGATGAACTGTTCACCTCTTTTTGTGCGCAAGGAAGCGGCGTTAGGGTCTGAGTAATGGCGACTAGATCTACAAAGGACATAGCAGAACTTATCGGAATTGCCGCAGTTGTCGTCGGTTTGCTTTTTGTAGGTTATGAACTCCGTCAAAATCAACTAGGGTTGCAAGTACAAGCAAGAGCATCGCTCGCACAAATCGATATCGAATCAATACGATCAGTGCGTGAAGACGATGCATTGTTGGCTGCGCTCTCCGAAAGGTCCGGAACGCCGGTAGAGGAACTTCGATTTAGTTTTTGGATACGAGAACAGACCAGAACAGCTGAACATCATTTCTATCAGTATCGTATTGGCGCAATCGATCAGGAAGAGTTCAATGGTATGACCGCGATGTGGAAGGCTATCTTTTCATCGCCTGAGTATCGAGAATGGTGGGACCGATATAAGTCAGGTTTCTCAACTGCATTTCAGCGAGAATTCGATGAACTTATCGACACAGACAGCTAGAACGACGCGCATCGAGCAACTAGGGCGATGTTAGGCGCCATGGAAAGGTCATCATGAATTGGGAAGCTATTGGAGCCATCGGAGAGATGATTGCTGCAGCAGCTGTTGTAGTTACGCTCGTTTTTCTATCAATTCAACTTCGAGCTAACTCTGCTGCGCTTCGGGCTCAAACAAAGCAATCCCTGGCTGACAATGTCCAGGACCGGTTTCTCGCGACCGCTACCTCCCCAGAGTTATCAGCCATCATAGGCAAAGTGAGGAATGGGGCTACCTGGGATGAACTAGATGACATCGAATCCGAACAATTTCGTCACTGGGCCGCTGCCGTTTTCAATCAAGTAGCGAACTACTACAGTCAATATCAGTTTGGCACGATTTCTAAACTTGATTGGGAAACTCGAAGAGATTTACTGCTGATACAGCTTCAAAGTCCAGCAATTCGAACATTCTGGGACATGGCGGCTGTATCACACGGGAAAGATTTCTATGATGAGATTAATCGACAACTTTCAGCTGATGCTTAGTTTAATCAAGAGCACCACCCTATCTGAATATTGAGAGCCGTGGAGCAAGAGACCGAAACAGTGGCCAAAATTAAAACAGTTCAGAACTCAGCAAGCGTGAGCAAATTCATCGCCGCACTGCCAGAGGAGCACAAGCGCAAAGACGGCCGAAAAATCGTCAAAATCATGCAGTCTGCAACTAAAGAAAAGCCCACAATGTGGGGGGATAAGATCATTGGCTTCGGTAAGTATCACTACACATACGCAAATGGAAAACCTGGCGAGATTTGTAATGTAGGCTTCGCGCCACGGTCACGATCCTTCGCTTTTTACTTGTCTAACTTCCCAGGCCGGCGCAAGCTCATCGACACACTGGGTAAACATAAATTCAGCGGAGGCTGTCTGCACATCTCTAGATTAGAGGATGTCGACGAAACGGTGCTGGAAACAATAATCCAAAGAGCCTATCTACACGGACTTGAGAAGAGCGACTGACAAGTTGTAGTGGTGGCGGGCGGAAAAGTCGAGCGTTCCATATGAAAAAGCGATCAAGAGAAAACAGCGACAAAGATTCTGCCACCATCTGGATCGGGATTGGGACTGCCCTTGGTGCAGGAGTTGGTGTCGCATTCGGCGCTGTTTTCGGCAACATTGCCATCGGAATTTCATTGGGGACAGGACTCGGTGTGGCTATCGGTACAATCGTGTACGTTGTGGTCTCAAACGCTGACTGAGCCCTTACGCTGGAGCATTGGCAACCATTCCAAGATATGGTCTTCAGGTTGTGCAAATTGCGCTAACTCCTTACAATATCGGTATTTGTAAGGAGTAGTGCCATGGCCGAAGCTGCCGTCACAAGCAAAGGACAAATTACTATCCCAGCAGATGTCCGAAAGGCCATGGGACTGAAGACCAAAGATCGAGTTGTGTTCACAGTGCTCCCCGACGGAACGACCGTCATGCGTGCAAAAACGAAAAGCATTACCGAACTCGAGGGCATTCTAAGAAACTCAGGCAGGAAAGTGGCGGTCTCGGAAATGAGGCACGGTTGAACAATGCCCACTCTCGATACCAACGTTCTCGTGCGATACCTGGTAAAAGATGATGCCCGTCAAACCCGTAAGGCTGCTGAATACATAGGGGGGCACACGAACTCAGATCAGTCACTGTTCATTCCGATTTCAGTAGTGCTGGAGACCGAATGGGTACTCAGATCCGTCTACGGTTTCCGGAAAGAGGCGTTCATCGAGGTGCTGGTAAGCCTGCTCGAAACCAAGGAAGTTCAGATGTCTGACGAAGCCGCTATCGAACTGTCGGTTCACTTCTTTCGGGAAAGCAACGTAGACTTTGCCGACTGTCTACACGCTGCCCTCGCCCATATCCATGACATGCTTCCAATGGTCACGTTCGATCGAAACGCCGCCAGGGTCGAGGGGGTCCAACTGTTATGAGCGCTCTTCGAACGGTAGCCAGCCGCCCCCCAACTTTCTGTTGGAGTAGATCCACATGAACTGGGATGCAATTGGTGCCTTTGGGGAAATTGGCGGTGCCCTCGCAGTCGTGGTTACCGTCGTTTATCTAGCCCGTCAGATTCGTGATAACTCAAAGCAAGTAAAGCTGAACACCACTCAATCTTATGCAAGCCTGGTACAGGATGCATACGCAAGCGTGTATTCGAACAGCCAGACCATCGAGGCATGGATTACGGGAACAACCGACCCTCAATCACTCGATTCCAGCCAGCTAAGACTGTATTTTCTCTTGATGGACCGCCAACTGAACAACGTTGTACCTCTGTTAAACCACTACACCGAAGGGGCAATGTCCAAACAAGAATTCGAGCATTACCGGGTTCTATTTCAAGACCTGGTAGCATCACCAGGTGGCCAGTGCTGGTTTGGTGAACGTGCTCACCTATTCGCGATAGCGCTAGAGGCTTTAGATGACGTCTGATGAGCAGTTAGGCGGATAGGCAAGTGGCAACCGATATCATAGGTGTCGTAATCGAATTCTCGATCGGGCTGGCTGGCTTTGCCGGAGTCATTGCACTCTTCTCCGGTCGATCATCAGAAATGCTTGAACTGGACCTTTTCCGCATAAGAAATCTACTACTCGGCGCAGCAATACCGGCCTTTTTAGGCTTCATCGCGCTTGGCCTGGTTCACGCTTTATCGAACGATGAACATGCATGGACCTGGTCATTACTGTTCTCAATAATCTTCATCGGAATCTACATTTTTCACGCCATTAGAAGTCGGGTAAAAATGCCACAGCCCCAAAGAGTTCAGCTCCAGAATCGAATCTTCACGTTTATTATCGTGGCGCTGGGCGCCCTTATTGCCCTACAGTTAGCCAGTATGCTTAAGGTTATCCCAATCGCTGCCTTCGATGCTTTTTTCGCCGGACTTGTTTCGATGTTGGCGGTATCTACATATCAGTTCGTTCGCGCCGTACTACAAGGTATCCGCGCCAATACAAATTAGTGGTTGGAAATACCCAACCACAACATATAGAGTCCGATCGTGTATGCACGACTGGGAGAGCGATAATGGCGATCAAAGTTGAGAAAGCACTGGGGTTTTCTAAAGAGCAAGCCCTGGCGGATGCCGCATCTAAAGGACTTATCGTAGCAGTCCAGGAAGCTGAAGCAGGCGATTCCGAAGAAACACACTGGCACAAATGGGACACCCACCTCTACCTCATTGACGGTGAGTTTCGAGATTTAGATCCAACCAATGCTGACCTTGTATTGGAACCTGGTGACTATTGTGTCGTTCCAAAGAACACACTGCACGCAGGCCATTACGCCAAACCGTGCACCATTGTTATAGGGGTAACGTCTGAACTGCTGGACAACGTCACAATTCAGGAAGATCCAGCCAACTTGCCTTGATTGGCAGCGTAAGTGGCTTGAAGAGCTTCGGAAAGACGATTCCGCGACATGAATTTCCTGTATCGCTCAGCACAGATTATCAGTCGGCGCGTGAGTTCCAGTCTGAAGTGCCAACCTGCAATTAGGCGGCTTTAGTGCGCGGACCGAGATTCGACATCTGGATCCAACTCTCCACGGTAGTGGCTATCGTTGTCGGACTCGGCCTCGTTGTGTTCGAACTCCGACAAACCAAAGCTCTTTCGGAGGCAAATTTCGTAGCCACGCGCTATCAAACCAATACCCAGGTCAATTCGCCGTTCTATGGCGAAGATGCAGCAAGCGCTCTGGTTAAAGCCTGCCTTGATCCAGCATCATTAACACCTGAGCAGAAACTCATAATTGACATCTATTACTGGGACACGATCAATATTCACGCGATGACCGAGCAAACGAGTTCTGTAGCGGGACTCGCAATTGATCTTGATCGAAGTAGAGCGGTTACACTGTCAAGGGTGTTCGGAACCGCCGCCGGCCGCGAGTGGTGGGACCGTCACAGACTGCGGATCGATCCTGAGCTAAGGGCCGTTGGCGATGAACAACTTCTACAGTTGAACGATGACTACCGATGCTACGAGATATACGGGGAACATGATCTTCATGGCGACGCCTAACGGGTGCATGAACTGGGTGCCTCCTGATCCACTTGACCAGTTACCGCCTTCAATCGAGGAAGTAATTCTATGAAAAGAACATCCATAAACCCCACCGAATGGGGCCTCCAATTCAGCATGGATCAAGGCGAAATTGTCGAAGGCGCGAATCGGCATCTGCGTTGCTCGGGTCAAATATCAGTAACACCCGACGCCTCAAACGAATTAGGGATCGCCGTTGTATCACCCAACGAAATCAGAGGACAGATCGAGTGTGCACTTGCGAACATTGATGCCATTCTCGAAAAAGCCAATATGTCGCGTTCAAATATTGTCGCGCTGCGGTTTTTTACGACGGATATCGACGGCTTCCTCGAAAACTACGACGTGTACGCGACCTGGATCGCAGAAGCAGGCATTCGGCCACCGCAAAGCCTGCTGGGGATTCAGCGGCTGGTCCATCCGGATGCCATGGTTGAAGTAGAGGCCGAGGCTGCCGTATAACAAATCGTCGCAGCATCAGGTGTCTAGATGAGTCACTTCGAATACCTGTCCGTCGCCTTCAGGTTGGTTTCACCTAACAGGGTGACTCTCCGATACCTTTGGCTGGTCCTCGTTCTTATTGGTCACGTCCCGCAGGCATTTGGTGACGACGCTGTTTGTGCCGACTTCGATAAAGATTCCACCGCCACGCCAACGTTACTGTTCGATTCAGCGGTGTTATGTATGTCTGAAAAGGAGGCACAACGCGGAAGCCGGCTTATGATCCTTGGGCAAATGAGGGCGTTAGTGGATCTCACTCTGTTTCCCCCCAAAGATGATCCCGCAAAAAAGATCGCCACCAGGCTGTATAGCCGTCTTTACTATCAACTCGGCGGCAGCGGCCCGGATGAGTTCATAACGAACAGTGAGAGTTTCATAGAATTAATAGACTACATCTCCGCCTGGGAGCCAGAAAACTTACAAGACTACGAGCCAGATTGGGAATATGAGTCCGCACCATCACACGAACGCTCGCGCGCTGGTCGCAGCTCGGCTTCCACGCGGTCCACTTCTGGGGCCTCTACGGTGAGCTCCAGTACGACCTCTACGAGGGCCGCGCGGCGGACGGCCTGGCTCGGCTTGTCCTCCATCTCGACCACGGTATCGGTGTGCACGAGCTCAGTGCGCGCGGCGAGCTCCGGATGCTGGGCGAGCAAAGGCTCGACCCGCTCACGGCGGCCGAACATCACGAACTTCAGGTTCGGATGGCGCTCCAGGGCGAGGGCCGCACCGGGCACGACCATGTCGGGCCCCGCGTCTCCGCCCATGGCGTCGAGCGATATCGTTCTTTGCGATGCCATGATCCCCACGTGCCATCCGATGCTGGAGATTGCCCGATCCCCGGCGGCGTTTGACGCGGATACCCCCATAGAAACCGCGTGACCATATCCCTTTGCAGGCTGGACACAATGGCTTTTTTGTATCTGCGCGAGCAATTTGCCGTGCGCAGTTGCGCCGTTCAGAGGGGTTGGCCCAGAGGTTACTTTTTCAGTTTCGCCAGGGCGGCGAAGGGCGAGGGCGGGGGGGCTTCGTCGGCCTTGGGCGTCCAATCGAGAACGGCGTCCGGGGCACGCGGGAAAGGATCGATG
>JAPIWU010193780.1:0-13317 GCA_037576205.1 Pyrocystis lunula | reverse complement strand
GCCCCCGCCCCCGCCCCCGCCTCTCCTGACCTTAGCGGGGTTGAGGGGTTAAGTTTGGTGTCGCGACACATGACCACAAGGGGTCAACTGACTTTAGCGGGGTTGAGGCTGGAATCCGTTTTGCCAAGCACTCAGACATGTGTTCTAGATTTCCTTGGGAAGCCAATTATCTTTGGCAAAGGGTTGTTGGGAATTCCAGATCCAAGTTGGTTTGTAACTGGCATGTAACCACCTTGTGGTTGCACTACCCCTCCACCCCACCCATGTCTACACAGCCTGCACGCTGCGCATGTATAAAGCATTTCCATCGGCTTTCTTCACGCATGCCCTACCCGGTACTCCGCGCGCGCTCGCTGTCCAGCCTGTGCGTGCAATGGTTTTTACGGTTTGGGCAGAGGGGCTGGGCAGGGTGGGCTGGGTGTACGAAACCATGGCCGTGGCGGCAAGGCCAAATTTCATGAGGCGACGTTGTGATATATCTCCTTGATGCTTTGCTTGGCGGTGGATGCGGCCGCCCTGTCCCCTGAGCTGAGGTTGTACCGCACGCGGTTTAAAGCTTGCAGGTAGGGTAAGGGTTAGGGGGGTAGGGTCAGGGGGAACTTTGTGTTAACAGGGGGGTGTTACCTAACACTTGTGGCTGATGTGTGTGTGTGTGTGCGTATGTGTGTGTGCGTGTCGCCGTCGCCCTCCTCCTCCGCTTCCGCGTGCGTGCGCGTGCGTGTGTGTGCGCGGCGTACCGTGTGTGTGTGTTTTCCTCAGTTGGTGGGTGCGTGCGCCGATGGAAGTGTGTGATGGCTCATGATTGTAACTCAAAGGCAATTGCCGGCCATACGGCAATGTGATGCTTGTGCTCCCTTTTTTGGCTTTTGAATCCCTGCGGTCCCCAACCACCGATGGCATCCAATCATTTCAACCGCAAAAGGCGTGCTCTTGCACCGCAATGCCCGGATATCTGCAATATGCAATCGAATCACAAGCTGCTACGCAATGACATCATTGTAATCACAAAAAATCAAGGAATCATGAGTATTGCACCATTGCGGCGCGCAGCCAAGCCCCCGGCCGGGTGGTGCTCACATATCCCACGTCACTCAGAAAGGTCCCACCCGCTGCTGTCGCCGTCGCCCTCCTCCTCCGGTTCCTCGTCGAACGATGCCACCGCCGTTGTTCCCGCGCTCGTCGGTGTGGTTGCATTCTTTGCCTTCTTCGACGCTGGCGTTTTCGACGGCTCGCTGGCGTTGTCCTCCTTGCCGCCGGCCCTTTTCTTCGCGCCCGCCTTTGACTTAGCTTCGGCCTTAGGCGTGGCTTCTTTCTTTGGGCTCAACGCCTGTGCCGCCTTGGGATTGTAGAGCGCCGTGCCCTCCTGTATCATGAAGCGGATCGCAGCCATGCGGAACTTCTGGTGGAGCGCGGCAGCGTGGTCATCGGACATGGCGAGGCAAAAGTACCCGACCCTGTTTTTCAAGCAGCACTCGCCGAACGTGCCCGGGCCTGGGGTGATGTCGAACACCTTCTTTCCGAAGAATCGGTGTAAAAGCTCATCATAGAAGCGTGCCGGGAGGGACCAAAAGAAGACTGGCTCGATGTCGCTGTCCGCCCGCTTATCTGCTTGGCCAGCCGGCGACACGCCGCCGACGGCGATCCTGAAGCGTTTGGTGTACAGGCTGCGTTTCGCCTTCACGCTCAACGACCACTCATCCTCGAACTTTGGGAGCTCCACGGGTCCAATCATGGTGCCCTTGTTGGACCCAGGGTAGTGTTTGCCAGCGCGTTCTGGTAAGGACAAGTTCCCCTTTGTGATTATGTAGATGGACTCGATCTGCCGCAAACTTGCCGTCCCGCGCGTGAGCTTGCGGCGGTCACGCAAGGACTGCTCCTCGTAGTAGAGGTATGCAGTGTTGATGGAGATTGTGTTCTGCATGTCAGTGGTGCCCTCCTCCTCGCCGCCGTCCTCTGCTGCCTCCGCGTCGTCGCCGCCGGTGGTGACCGTGTCATCGGGGGACCAATGCTTCTTCAAGAGCCGTGCATTCCCTGAGCGGCCGCCATCCAAGATGATGACGCAGTCGCCGTTGTTGATGCCCGGCGTCACACCAGAGCCACCCTGCCACCGGCCCTCCAGCACAGCCTGGACAGTCTTCTCATACAGCTTCTCCTGGAAAGGAGCAATCCGAAGCCGTGGTGCGGTGATTGGCTCCCCACTGAGCTTGATGTCGTAATGTACGAGCGCCAGCCCTTCCAGGTCTCCGCCTGCCCTTCCCAGATCGCTGGCCTGGATCTCGCGGACCAGCTCGGACTCCTTCAAGGGGTGCACAATGATGCGTGTGTATTGGCGGACGAGGCGGTCAGCGATGGCAAGCCAATGCTCCTGGTCGGGCTCGGTGAGCTTTGACAACTTCTCCTGGACCTGCGTCGCCAACTTCTCCACTGGCGCCTCTGTTTTGTCAGGCGTCGCCTCGACAACGCCACTGGCAGCAGCAGCGCCCGCGCCGGTGCCGGCAGCAGGGGGTGGAAGGGCAGTTTCCGTTTCCTGCCGGAGGGCATCTTTCACCGCATCCAGATCCTCCTTCACCAACTGGTATTCCATGATGTCCTCTACTGTCTTGTGGTACTTGACCCCGGTCTTGAGGCTGCTGTCGTGCATGTCGCCATACACAATGCCCTCGATGACCTCCGCAAGCTTCACAGCGCTGAGCGAGAGCTCGGACTGCCACGACAGCTCGACGATGCTGGAGCCTGGGTACGCAGTGAGGTTGCTGCGGACGCTGTCGTGGTTGGCGAACACCTTCCGCAACTTGGACTTTTCACTGCTCTTAAAGCCTGGAAGGGAATCCATGAACGTTGTGAGGAGGTGCTCGTGGAACTGATACTTCAGCATGCGGAGGGCGCACAAGGTCGAATTCAGCTTGGTAACGGACAGATCCCCGCTCTCCAAGAAGTTCATGCGCAGCGCATCTGTCAATGATGCGAGGCACCATGCGATGGAACTCGGCGTCTTCGCTTTGTTGATGATGGCTTGGAGCCTGTAGACCGAGTTGAAGGGGCCATGAATCCCATATTGGACGTCGAGGTTGGAGAGGAGATCAGCGCAAGATGCAAGCGTGAGCACGCGCCCCTCAATGGTGAGCGCGCAATCAACAAATCCCGAGTGGATCGCCTCGGAACCCGCTGCGAGCCGCGCCTTCTCAAAATGGTTGGCCAGCCGGGCAGCCGAACACTTGATGCCACGACTCTCAAGCGCATGCCTCTCCCGGATGACCATCTGGACCTTCTGCAGCATGGTCCACGCGACGGCCTCGCCGGCGTCCAGCAAGGCCTCACGCATCTGGAAGACGGCGATTGGCATGAGGTGCTCCTTGAAAATGTAGAAGTCGACCTGCATGGTCATGAATACCTTCTTCCACTGGTGGAGGGTTGCGTCGTCGACTTGTCCTTGTATGTCACGGCTGCAGGCCTTGAGCGCCGCATGCACAAACTCAAGAGGTGAGATGAGGTTCAAGCCACCCTTGTGCTTGAGCGGTTCAATCGTGGAATCGCAGATGGCAATTGCAAGGGGCTGGGTTATGAAATCCGGCGGGCCTTTCTCGAACTGCCACTGGATGATCTGATCGACATCGCGCATGTTGATCTGGACACCGGGGGTTGGATTCGAGAGCGGGTTGGCCCACTGGAGGATCCCGCCGGCGCTGTAGAACGGGGCCATCTTGTGCAACACTTCGCCATCATCCATGCTGGCCTCGAGCTTCGTCGCGGAGGTGTCCCGTCGGAGCTTGAAGTGATCCTTGTCGAAGGGCGCCTGGCGTATTTTTTGTTGGGTTGTGTATGCTGACCGTTTGCTTGGCTATCATGTTATGTTGATTTGTTGACTGGTTGCTCTGGCTGACTGGTTGCTTTAGCTGTTCATTAACAACTGATGGCAGTTGTAAAAATACTTCCCCTTGGCGCCAGACGCCCGCCGTTCTCCAGATCACATGGCTCCAAGGTGGACTGGTAAAGCGAGCTGAGGATCGCGTGATTCTTGATATTTTCAACCCAGCCTTGCACCATGGGCCAGTATTTGGCGTTCACGTTCGCGATGGACGGAGGGAGCCCGGCACGGCCGCCGCCGCCGCCATCGCCTGCAGCGGAAGGTGCGGCTTTGGCCTTCGCTTTGCCTTTGGCTCTCGGCATTTTGAGGGGCTTCTGGCTGGGCTCGTCGGTGGCTGCTCTTGAGTCGCCATGGCTACGGACACACACGCACCCCCGCACACACACAGACACAAACACAGACACAAACACACACACACACACACTTTTGATAGGGCCGAGCGCACCAGTGCGGCCGCTGTAACAGGCCGAGCGCCATGGAAGCCCAGGCACACGGGAGGGAAAGCCTAAACACAGAACTGGCGGCACTACCAGGGACCACCTGTGGGCCACGAGCACACGCCAGCCACACAAAGAACGGCACTCGGTGCGAAGACCCGCCACGGGAGCCCATCACCGGGCCCGTGCATGAACCGTACCGCCCAAGCGGGGAAAAACCACGGCACAAGGCCGAAAAATAAAAAGGAAGGGGCACACCTGCGGCAGGCATGCATGCGGCCGCCCAGCCCAGGAAGCCCTGCGCAGCCGGCCAGGAGTGCCGGCAAGACGCAGGAAGCGAGGAGCAGAAATGGGCAACCCAGCAGCCGCCATGCCGCGGCGAACAGGCCCAAGAAGAAAGGCTGCCAGTGCCGGGACACAGCCCCCAGCAAAACGGCAGAAAGGCTGCCAGTGCCGGGACACAGCCCCCAGCAGCCGCCATGCCGCGGCGCGCACGCACGGCCACCGCCCAGGGGAGTGTTGCACAATTACTACAACAGAAGTAAGAACCCCTAAGCACAAGCGCTGTTTGAGGAAAAATCGGAAGCTGAAATGCTGCAACTTTTTGTGGTCATTTTAGCGTTCCCCTGAGGCGCAACAGATGCTTACTCAACTGAGCACCAACTGATATCGCAGGATATCGATGTAGCCATGCACTAAGATTGCCACTGGCTCTGGAGCCAGAAGGCCGGGCACACTGCCCTCTGCACTTCGTGGGAGGATATTTGCAATCTTGGCACCCCCCTTTACCCATGCGGCGTGAGGCCTGACAAACCTGGCAGAAGAGCTTCGGCCAAGCAGTTCCATTGGGGATCAAGGGTTGTTCCAAGACATGCACAAAACCACACTTCGCAGGGCAAGCAACTTTCCAAACTCTGGGACACTGGCTCTGTGCAACTGGTGTGGTCAGGGCCTACTCTATGGAACAGGCTCAAAACATGGATGGGGGGACTATCTGTTTGCACTTTCTGTTACCAGAAACAGCAACGGGAAAATACAGAAAAAACAAACAGGAACACAAACAAATGCTCGTTATCAACCATACAAACCACTGAACACCGAATTCCGGAGCGTGCGCAACACACGGCTTCAAACGCAGACTCAGCAAACAGATTTTCAAACAGATTTTCAAACAGAATGTAGGCCTTTCCGGTTCACACAAGAACTGCTCCAGCTATCTGTTCGCGCAAACTGCTCGCAAACCCTGCTCCCTGGCGTTCCTATAATAGAACCAGACCCCAGGAATGTTATAACTGAAATGTTTTTTCAGATTTGAAAAAAGCCCAGCAGGCGTCCGAAGCACAATGGTGCAAAGTAATGCAGTTTATGAGTGTAGGTGGCTGGTACTGTCTAGGTCTATGGTATGTGCAGCATCGTGACTGCTTCTTTCCTAGGTATGCTTATGCCAAGGTCCACCTGGTTATGTTCCAGAGTACTGGGTTTGTCAGTTGCTAGCTTTGTTTTTGGTGCTTAGTCACTGCTGTGGTGGTTTGGTAGTAGTTAGCTTTGCTTTCTGTGGTGTAGGGCTGCAAGGGTCCAAGCCTATCGCCTCCCACGGTCCCCTGCCATGGGCCGCTCAGGGTGCCTCAGAACATTGCTCCTCCTGCCGCTATTCAGACTGCGCTACTTGCGCCCCCTAGAAATGCTTTTTCAGATCTGGAAAAAAAGCTCCGAAGCTGAAGTGTTTTTCGGATCTGAACAAAACCTGAAGCTGAAGTGGTTTTTCAGATCTGAAAAAGTTCACTTCAGCTTCCTGTTTTGTTAAGATCCGAACAAACAAAACCCACTTCAGCTTAATGTTTGTTTAGATCTGAAAAAACATTGCAACACACCAAAACTGAATTTTAACAACACTGCGACAAAGCCAAACTAAGTTGCAACACACTTCACAACATCCCGACAATACGCCACGGGCAAGTTGATACAAAACACACATAAGTCGCAACAAGATGCAACGGCCCCTGTAACACACGCTGCTTCACATGCACCACATCATTGGCAGTCGCAGCACCTCATCCCATGCACCTCACATCTTGCATATGAGCCAATGTCATGCACCTTATCACACGTGCCTTGTCACATGCTGGGTCGTCGGTGGTGTGTATGAGATGTTTACTGAATTTGTACACAGTAGCTGCTTGAATTGCCCTCGCCCAATCCAAGCGGCACAAATTCAAAATCACGTTGCGCGCGCAGGCTGCCCTCAAACCGTTCAACTTGCAAGCGGTTCTTAGCGGGGTTGAGCGTTTAGAGCTTTGGGGGAGAGGGGTCTGTAGCCCCATCTGTCTCACAGGTCGGTGCCCACACCTGGCTGTGAGATCCAAGCTTTTGTTGCACCTGTGAGATCCGGGGTCTTCTTTTTGAAAGGCTGGGTCTCACAGGTGCGGCAAAAGCTGGGATCTCACAGCTAGGTGTGTGCACCTAGCTGTGAGCGATAGGGGTCTGTGGACCCCTCTCCCTCACAGCTTGTGCCCCAAACCTCGGTGACGCCACTGAGCTGTGAGATCCGGGGTTGGGTGTGGGGATGGCTGGAAACCAGACAATGCAATAACGTGGGTAGTGCAAGAGACCGCCTGCTGTTGCTGTCAGAAATCGGGCTTACCTGTTCATGTGCCTTGGGGGGGCGGTAAGCGGCGGTTCAGCACTCACTTCGTGGACTGTTGGGTGACCCGCCGCTCAGTGCAATGGGATTGCTTGCGGTCCACCGCGTGAATGAACTGTAAGAAAGCAGGGCCTGTGTGCGACCGTGTCTGGAACTCCTCGCGGTTCACGGCTGTTTTGCTTTATGCAAAAAGCTCATCAAAACACATATTCTGTAATGTGCCATTCAACACACAGTTATTTTTACTTTAAGCACATCCTTTCATTCATGAAGCTCCTGTCTCCTGCTCTCGGCTGTGACGACCAAGGCACGGACGTCGGACGCGTGGCGCACGGCCATGTAGGACTCGTGGGTGGTGAGCAGGCGCCACTTGTTGCCCTTGTAGTTTGCCATGCACTTCTTGATGATGTCGGTGATGCCCTTGTGCCGGTTCTGGAAGGAAGTGGTGATGAACAGCCGGCGGCGTGTGGCGAGCGCGGGCTTGTACTTGATACAGATGCCATCATCCGTGCGGTCGAGGGCGCGCTGGTTCAGCATGAAGCCGCCCCTCAAGACGCCTGCCCAAACGGTCGTGTTGGCCGGGTTCACATCTGCCGGGTTGGCCAAGACGAAGACGCTTGCCAACCATGGACACGCCTCCCGCCACATGGACCACATTGCCAAGCTGGGTGACGGCCTGTTGTCTGGTAAGTGCACATGATGGTCCCTCAGTGTTTCCCGTGAAGGCAAGTCTGCGGTCATCAGGTTTTCCTAGCGGCGGATCGCTTGGGTATCCCGCTCGATCCCATTCTCCACCATCTTGTTGGTGATCATCTGCGCCCGGTCCAACATTGCGGGGTTGTCGCACTCCACCACCCCCTCATTGATGGCTTGTGCAAGCCGGTCATCGCGCTTGTTGTCCGCAAAGGCCATCTCCTTGTCATGGCCCACTGTCCATGCCACCTCTGCGTGCAGCTTGTCGATGTCCTCCGCCACTTCTGCCAGACTTGACCGCGATGACGCTGATGGCAATGCTTGGCGACGAACCTTCAGAAATGAAGCTTCAGTGTCCTGGCGGGCATGGCGATGATTCTTCAAGCCTTTGTCAAGCCTCGGTGCCCTGTTGCTGCTGCCTGCCATCCGCCGAATGCCATAGCATTGATGCCACACAGCCTGCGCCATCTTGCAGAGAATGTCAATGTCATCGCGTTTCGCGTCGATCTTCAGCTTGTGGTAGGCGGTGAACAGTGCCGCCTCTGCACTCTGCTGCCGGTCGCCAACTGCAATCTGGCCCATGGTAAAGCCTTGCTTGTGGGGGCTCATCAAACCGACTTTATTAAATGTGCATGCTTAAAACTTATATGTTGTTGTAAACCTATTGTGGTGCAACTTGTTGTTGCAAAGTGTTTGTGGCTTCACTCTCAAGAATGGCCCCCTTAAGAAATGCCCCGCAAGTTGGTTTGATGAGCCCCCAAGCCTTGCTCGATTCCCGAGGTTGATGCGCAAAATGCAAACCACCGCTCGATGACCGGCCGCAGGGCCGCAACAGGGAATGCTTGGCGGGTGGATGCCCTGCGCCCGGCCATGTTCAGAATCGCTTGCCTCCACGCATGCTTGATCTCGCATCTGGTGGTGGTGGCTTCTCTCACAGCAAACCCGGCAAACACCTTGTACTGCTCCTTGAAGTCGTTGATGTTGACGTTGCATGCCTTCGCCAAGCACTGGATGTGCTTCTTTGTCTCGACGTCGTCAGTGTCAGGCTCCTTCGCATTGGAAATGTTGAAAATCCCGAACGCCTGGGCCACCTCAAAGTCGGGGAACTCGGCGCGGACCTCGGCGATGGCCAACTTGAGCCACGCGCGCATGTGGCCCAAGCACACAGACAGGTCCGCCTGAGTGGGTGTGGTGATCGAGAATGGCTTGTTGCGCAAGAACCACACAAAGGGCTCGTCAAGAAATGTGAGGATGGTCCGTGTGTACCCCGTGGCGGTAAGGCACATCTGCTTGTCCCCGAACAGATCCGTGACACGGTTCATGAACGACAACACGTGGGAGCCCATGGATGCGACGTCCATGCACTCAGAATCGCAGAACCTTGTCAGAGCCGATGCCTCATCCGCGGCGTCTGCCATCATTGCCGCCATGACAATGTGCTGCGGGCTCTGACTAATCCACTGCAGCCATGCTTTCCCCTTTTGGCCAGCCGCATCAGTGCGGGAGCATGCCAAGTCCAGCATGAGCTTGTGGACGCAGTCGAAGAGCCTGATGGACCGGCCCAAGGGCTTCTGGAAGCTCTCGAACCTGTGTTTGGCCGCCCGC
Organism: Pyrocystis lunula; assembly: GCA_037576205.1. Classification (NCBI taxonomy): domain Eukaryota; class Dinophyceae; order Gonyaulacales; family Pyrocystaceae; genus Pyrocystis; species Pyrocystis lunula. The sequence continues at coordinate 4,076 of JAPIWU010193780.1, read as the reverse complement.
AAGTTCCCTGTCTCAAGGGACCTAGGCCTGTGCTCCGCGCAAAGGTTTCGCAGTTGCTGCCGAAGGTCCGGGCTGTGGTGGATCATCTGTGCCGGCGAGGCTTTGCCCCGCGCCATGTTCATCATCACCTCTGTCATGTACGGGTCGACCCTCCATGGACGGCTCAGAATCCTGGGGACGGGGGGTGGGTGCATGATTTCTTCATTGCCCAATGTTTTTTGTTTTTGTCATCCCCAATCCTCATTAAAACGCATTAGTTATTAGAAACTGGTCCTGCGGCTGGCATGCGCTTTGTCGCGCAGGACGATCTGGAGGTTTGGGGTGGTGGGGTGCATCATGGCAAGGAGCGGCTTCCGCAGCATCTCTGATGCGAGGACCTCATCGCTCGCCGCATCCGTAGTCATCACGTGGACCCGCTCCTTGATGTACTTCTCGAACTCCTTATCCAGCTGAGCCTGCGGAAAGCCTGCCAGCTTGGTGGCCATGTCTGTGAGCGCCGCGCTCGTCGCCGTTGCGATCGCTTCGGATCCGGCCCCAGAGTTCTGCACAATTGCCAGCATGCCAGCTCGGACATCGAGGCTTCTGTCGACTGCGACGAACCGGATGGAGAGGTGGCACTTACGGCCATCCCGCATTATGGAGATGCTCTGAGCGTTGCGTAAGAACTGCTGGTCCATTTGCTTGGACGCCTCCGCCAGGCACAGGGCCATTGAATGGACCTTGCCTTTTCTACCAACAGCATCGATGCCAGCTGACACTGCATTACCTCGGCAGACATGGTCAAGCACCTGCTGGGACAGGGTGATCGGCGGTGCTGTCGCACTGCTGTCAACCGTGCCTGCAAGCAATGCCCGAGCACTGTGCTGATGGAAATCACTTGCAGCATGTCGGGCGAGATGTGATGCCTGGAGTGCTGAGGGCTTTGAGACAACACCTCTTGCAAATAGCCGGACATTGACAGGACACAGCCCTCCGCGCTGGACTTGCTTTGCGCATGCTTTGCATCCGAGGGACCACCGTCCGGTTCTGCGGCTGACCTTGGTGCGTATCCAGGAGCCCGCTGTTTTGTCATTCGGATCAAGGAGCGCCCAGGAGGAGGCCAACCATGTCTTGTGCGCCCGAATGTATTTACATTCGGCGCACTGTTTCAAGTGGCACTTGGCGGGGCCGCCACACGGCATCTGATTGAGCCAAAATGGCTTACGGGAGTTCACTATGTTAAACGAGCTTTGGGATGGTTTGATGATACGTTTGATTCTTATTCACATGCAGAAAATAACGTGAGATACATGAAGTGAACTAAACCATGAACTTCTCTGCTTTTACATCTTACTTTTCACGATTTTGCTACCCTAACTAACATTGAAAATGTTTGCTCATAATACTCACTTATTTTTCACCTTTTCAAGTTTATTTCATTTTGCCGGCTGTTTGAAACCGTTTATCTGCATGTTTATATCAACCATTCAATTCCGTTTTTCCCGCCATTTTCCATGTTTATACCAACACCAACAGGTAGCAGAGGAATAGCCGAATGGATGGCGGAATGAAAGTCAGAAAAAAGAAGAAAACTGATGAAAGACAGAACGATCATGCAGAAAAATAACGTGAGAAAAATAGACAATCAGAGAATGGATGGCAGAATGAAAGTCAGAAAAAAGAAGAAAACTGATGAAAGACAGAACGATCATGCAGAATAATAACAGTAAAATGCAGTGAATGAACGATCTCACGCGTCTATTGCATATGTGTCTAATATAGAGGCTCATGCTGAGGGTGATGGGGAATATGGTGTTGCCACCAAAATTCTGGACGTTGCGGCATACCCAGATTCGCTAAGCACCCCATATGTTGTTTAGCTTGTTCTCTCTGCATGCCCACCGCCAACACGTTTTTGTTGAGATCTCGAATGCTGCGTAAACCTGACCGGATGCCCGAAACCTTCCGTTCCCCCCTCCCGCACACCGCCCTTGCATTTACCTGAATACCACCGGGTCAATCACAAATTCTTGTGTAGGAGCTGGCACTGTTCCCCGCTTCAGTCTCCTACCCCGTGCCATTCTCAGTTTTTCGAGTGGCCCGCCGAACTGCGCTTGACGCCTCTGTTGTCGCGGCAAGCGGCGGGGTCCCACCGGTCGACCGGCTTCTTGGCGGCGAGCCCCGCGGCCCACAAAGCAGGCCCAACCATGCGCTCCATCACGTTCAAGCTGATCGAATTTCCGATCATATGGCACAATTGCGCGTTGCTGATGCCCGCCGCCCCCACCGCGTTCTGGATGTTGCTCACATCGTCGAGGCCAATGCCCTGGAAGCGCATGAGCTCCTCGCAGGTGATCTGGCGGCCGACGATGCTGATCCACCAGCCCTGTATGCGGGCCCTGCTCGCTGTGATGCAAGGCATCAAGTTGAGCTTGTGGCAGGCGTACTTTGGCGAGGCGCCGATGTCGATGGCCACAAACTGCCTCTTCGGATTGATGTTCTTCTCGATGAGCTCCTTGTAGGCCTGCGCAACTGCAATATGTTTCATCACACCCATGCTTTGAATCCGAATCACCTCAACCATTCATTTTTGTATCTGGCTTTTGAATCTGCAAACGCGTTTATGTGTGTTGCTTGGCTTCGAATCCGCGAACGCAATCATGTGAGTCGATTGAATCCGAATCTGCTCACGCAATCATTTGTTTGCATCCAAATCCGCTCCGACAATCGTGTTAGTCGCCGCTTGAATCCGCATCTGCTCACGCAATCATGTGTTGTTTGCATCCAAATCCGCTCATGCATTCATGTGCCTCGCTTGAATCCGAATCTGCCCACGCGTCCTTCTTCACGTGCCCCCTTGCAAGGCTCTCCTGCGGCAACGTTTTCGCTTTGTCCGTGTCTGTGCGGTTGATCAGCTTCTTGGCGGCATGCTTCCTCAGCGGGAAGGGGAGAGGGAAGCTGAACTTGCGCTTGTACGAATCCTTCCGGATGGCCACCAGGAAGCAACGCTTGCGCATTTGAGGGACACCATGATCCTGCGTGCGGATCTCCTGGGCATTGGTAACATAGCCCATCTTCTGGAGGTGGTTCATGATCTTGTCCAGCGTTTTCTTGTGCGCACCCATGAGTGTCGTGACATTTTCCATGACCACGAGCCGTGGCCGCCTGAGGGCAATGTACTTGAGGGAGTGCCGGACCAAGAGCCCTCGCCCCGCCTTGTCTTTTTCTCCCTTGTGTTTGCCAGCGGTGGAGAATGGCTGGCATGGCGGGGACATGAAGTACGCGTCCACATATGGAACATCTGTGGTGTCACGAGTGTCGACCCCGTCGAAGAACCGCTCTGGCCTGTGCATGGCGAGGATGTACTTTTTGCAGTGGGCTGCTGAGTCGCACAATACATGTGCTTGTACTGCACGTCCATCTTCTGCATCGCGAGCAATGGCATATCCATTCCAGAGAAGTCCGTTCCCACCTTGATGGCCTTCGGGGCGCGCAAAGCCTTCTCAGTGTTCTCGCTGGCAATGACCTTGCTGCCGATCGTCGCCATGGTGGCTGGATGCGGCGGCCGGCAGTAGCCCGTCGTGTCTGCAACCCGAGAAACAAATGGCTACGGCAAAATCGCGTCTGAATCTAACGATAGCCATGTTTTGATGTGCATGCAGCCGGACGATAGCAGTTTCTTGTGGCTTTTACTGATTGATGCGATTGATGATTCTGGCTCTGGAAACACAGTTTTCAAGAGCGGCCGGGCGTTAACCACATGGAGTGGCAATGATTATGATGCTGTTGCCCGACACCCAGGTAAAATGTAGTTGCTCACCAAACTTCCCCCCCTCCCCCCGCTCCAACACTGAGTTGTGCAATGAACCCTTCCAAACCTGTTTTCCGGACGCACAAGTTCAATCAACGATGGTTGGAATTGCCAAGGCTCTGGCGGGCCACTCCCTTAGTAATTACTCGGGCAAGGGCTCGAACAATGCTTGGAAGTCCATGACAAAAAAGATCCAAGGGTGTTTAGACACTTGGGCGGTGTGTGTGTGTTTGCAAAGCACTTGGTTTTTGCATAATGAAGGACCTCAACCCCGCTAAGGCCCGCC
>JAPIWU010191564.1:0-13408 GCA_037576205.1 Pyrocystis lunula | reverse complement strand
CCCCGCCTGGCGCGCCGCCGCCGCCGCCGCCCTCTCCCGCAGCCTCCGCCTCGCCGGCGAACCAGATGAGACCGTCCTCGCCCCGCTCCTGACCGAGCTCACCGAACGCTCGGTCCCCGAGCCCCAGCGCCGGGCCGTCGTCGCCCCCCGCCTCGCCGCCGTCGCCGCCGATCTGACGGACCTGCCCCCGCTCGCCCTCCGAGCCCTGGCCGACCACGCCGCCTGGACCGGCCAACCACGCGACGCCGCCGACTACCTCCTGCGTGCGCACGCCATCGAACCGGACCCCGAATCCCTCCGCGACGCCGCCGCCCACCTCCGCGCCGCCGGCGATCCCCGCGCCCCCGAGCACTTCTTTCAACTCGCCACGACGTTCCCCGACCACCCCGACGCCGGGGCCGCCCTGACCATCGCCCTCGGCCCATCAGACCCGAACACACCCGGCCTCGACCCCACACCCCAGCGCCTCCGCGGCGCCCTCGACGCCGCGCCCGATCACCCACTCGCCCCGGCTTGGAGCACCGCCCTGGCGCGCACCACCCGCGGCCTGCCCGGCCTCGAGCTCCTCGACCCGATCGAACCGCTCACCTCCGAGGCCGCCGCCCTCGCCATCGAACTCCTCGACGAACTCCTCGCGGCCAACCCCGGCGACCCCGACCTGCTCCGCCGGGCCGCCGGCATCGCGGAACGCTCCAGGGGCTCGCTCACGCCCGGCCGCCGCCTCGACCTCGCCGAGAGCCTGCTCGCGACCGACCCAGCCCGCGCCCTCGACACCCTCGACGGGCTCCCGACCCAGGAATCTCAATCAGACCAGACCCGCGCCGACATCCTCCGCCTCCGCGCCCTGATCGCCACCGATCAGACCGCCCCCGCGTTCATCCTCGCCAAAGAACTGTCCAATCGCCTCGAGCCAACCCCGGGCGAACCGGCCAATCCCGCGTACTGGGAGGCCGCCACCCTCTGGCTCGAACTCGGTGCCACCCGCGGCGGCCCCGACGCCCGCGCCGCCGCCCGTGCGCACATCGCCCGCCTCCGCCGCATCGACCCGACGCTGGGCGGCGAGCCGTGGGCCCAGCGCCTCGACGCGCTCGCCCGCTAGGCCGCGCTCACGGGCAGCCCGCGACGAAATCGGAGACGAACAGCGTCACGTCCGCCAGGTCGAGCAGCCCGCTCCCGTCGAGGTCGGCCAGCAGATCGCCCATCGTGAACGCGGTCACAAACGCCGTCACGTCCGCCAGATCCAGCAGCCCGAACGGCTCGGCGAGATCCGCCGCGTTGCACCCGAGCGTGCACTCATCGGGCACGCCGTCCCCGTCCGCGTCGTCGCTGAGCCCGTTGGTGATGTCGTAATCATCGCTGAACCCGTTGTCGTTGCAGTCGTCCGGGCACACGCCGTCTTGCTCGACCAGCACCGAGTAGCCGCCCAGGTTGTCGCCCAAGAGGTTGTCGCGGACGTAGAACTCGACGACCTGCTCCTCATCGAGCGCAAAGCATCGCACGACCGTCGAGGTCGCGAGCGCCAACTCCGGCGTCGCGCACGTCTCGGCGTAACCCGAGATGATGCCGGGAAGGGGCGTCAGCCGAACGCCCCACGCCGCCTGCCAGCCGGTCGAGCAGCCGCAGTCACCGGCGCACCCGCTCACGCTCCCGCCCCACGCGTTCCACGCGGTAAACGCCCCGCCCTCGGCGGGCCCGATGCTGCGGACCGTGTACCGCCCGGGCCCGAGCGTGACCGCGACGCCGTCCGCGTCCCGGGCATCCACGTTCACGATCACCGAGCCCCCGGCCGCGCTCCCGAACAGCCCCGCGGCGCACAACACCCCGAGCCAATGCCTGTTCATATGAATCGCTCCCTTCTATTTCCTCCGTCGCAAGCGCAGCCTACCCCCCGGGCATCACACGGCCAACACAAATCGATGATCACGCACGCCCGCCGTACATACACTCGCCCCGGTGCCCGATCCATTGAACACAACCACCCTCCCGAACCCGCTCCCCGGGCTCCTCCCCGGCGCTTTCCTCGTCTTCGAGGGGCCCGACGGCTCGGGCAAATCCACCCAGCTCCGCCTCTTCGCCGCCGCCGCCCGCGCCGCCGGCCTCGACCCCGAGCTCGTCCGCGATCCGGGGGGCACCCACGTCGGCGAGCAGATCCGCGACATCCTCCTCGAGCACGGCGACGAGGACATCCACCCCCGCACCGAGATGCTCCTCTATATGGCGAGCCGGGCCCAGCTCGTCGCCCGACGCATCGCCCCGGCCCTTGAATCGGGCCGGCCCGTCCTGGCCGACCGCTTCTACGCCTCCACCCTCGCCTATCAGGGCACCGCGGGCGGCGTGCCCGCCGAGGACATCCTCGCCGCCGCCCACACCGCCTGCGGGCCCCACCGCCCCGACCTCACCCTGATCTTCGACGTGGACGGCGACACCGCCGCCGGCCGGCTCAGCCCCCTGCTTGACCGCATGGAGGCCAAGGGCCGGGCATTCCACGACCGTGTCCGCGCCGGCTACCACGACCAGGCCAAGCGCGACCCCGACCGCGTCGTCCTCATCGACGCCGCCCGCCCGCAGGCCGAGGTCTTCGCAGACGTCGTGCGCACCGCGACCGAACGGCTCGAGCAACTCAAGACGCAAGGCGGCCGGGCATGACCAGCGACACCATCACCGCCGCCCTCTTCTTCGCGGGCGCGTTCCTGCTCGGGTCGATCCCCTTCGCCCTGCTCATCGGGCTCGCCAAGGGCACCGACATCCGCACCGTCGGCTCGAACAACCCCGGCGCGACCAACCTGGGCCGCCACTTCGGCTTCAAGTGGTTCGCACTCTGCTTCCTGCTCGACGCCGGCAAGGGCCTCGCTCCAACGCTCGCCTTCGGCCTCACCCGGGGCCTGACCTCCGCCTCGGGCCTCACGCCGGCCGACTCGCTGCTCTGGCTCGCCGTCATGGCCGCCCCCGTGCTCGGGCACATGTACAGCCCGTGGATCGGGCTTAGGGGCGGCAAGGGCGTCGCCACCGGGCTGGGCGCGTTGCTGGGCGTCTACCCGATGCTCACCATCCCCGGCATCGGCGCGTTCGTCGTCTTCGTCGTCACGCTCGGCATCTGGAGGTACGTGGGCCTCGCCAGCACCCTCGCCGCCGGCAGCCTGCCGCTCTGGACGTGGTACTTCTTCCAGGTGCTTTCGAAGGGCGTGCCCGACGACGCGGCCCGCCAGCCGCCCGAGGCCTGGCCCTTCGTCGCCGTCTCGCTCGCGCTGGCCGGCCTGGTGATCTACAAGCACCGCGGCAACCTCGCGCGCATCGGCGCGGGAACCGAACCGAAGGTCGGCAGGGACGGAGCGCCGAACGCAGTGGATCCCAGACCGGCCCCGTCCGAGAACGCGGGCGAGCCCGTGTCTCCACCGAAGCGCGACGACAACTGATCCACCACCCGCCGCGAGGCCGATAGATGAGTGTCGGGCACGGAGGCCCGCCCTTCTGAATGGTGCGACACGCGCAAACGGTGCGCGATGTGGGCACAACATCCGAGTTTGATCCGCGCGACGCCTCCGGTATCCGACATCACCCGTTGCACAGGTCCCGGGTCGGGGCCGGAACGGGAGGCATCGCCATGCTTCGACTCTCCGGAACAGACATCTCCAAAGCGGACCAGCTCCGCCCCATCCCCTTCCCGCGGCACCGCGTCGCGGGACGCCGCGCCGAATCCGGCAAGGGCCGCCGGGGTCTCGAGAGCGAAATCGACACGAGCCGCCTGATCGACGACGCGATCGGCGACGTGCAGTCCAGGATCGATGAACTCGACGCGATCTTCGATGAGCCGCTGCCCTTCCCGGGCCGCGACAGCGACGACGGCGACGATCGCCCGCCCGCCGCCTGATCCGTTCACATCGGGATCACCCGCCCACGCGCAGCACCAGCAGCGTCTCGTCATCGACCTGACGCCGCAGCCCCACGAACCGGCGCAGCGACCACAGCACGTTGTCGAGCACCACCGACGCGCTCGCGTCCGGGTGCTGTGTCAGCACGTCCACGGCCGCGTCGACCATGCGCTGCCAGCCCCACTTGTGATCGTCGAAGTTCCGCGCGTCGGTCACGCCGTCCGAGTAGGCGAGCACCACGTCGCCCGGCTCCAGCGCGATCGACATCGACCGGTATTCTTCCTCGGGCGAGATCCCCAGCACCAGCCCGCCGATCCGCAGCGACGCGACGTCTTCCGGGCCCGGCGCCCGCCCGCCCCGCGCCCGGATCACCACCGGGGGCTCGTGCCCCGCCGGGCAATACGTCAGCACCCGCGTCGCGGGGTCGACCGAGCCGAACCAGAGCGTCGTGAACTCGTTGGGCAGCGAGTCTCGGCACAGGTCGCGGTTGGTGCGCCCCACGATCTCCTCGATGGGCCCGCCCGAGCTCGCGTGGGCCCGCAGGCTCGCGCGCACCGCGCTCATCAGCAGCGCCGCGGGCAGCCCCTTGCCCACCACGTCGCCCACGACCATCCCGAGTCTCGGGCCGTCGCCAGACCCGCCCTCGCCGCCGTGCACGAACGCGTCGTGCAGGTCGCCGCCGAGCTCGCTGCTCGGCTCGCTCCGCGCCGCCACATCGAGCCCGGGCAGCCTCGGCAGCTCGTTGGGCACCATCCGCCGCTGCACCGCGCTGGCGAGCTTGAGCTGCCGCTCGATCGCCCGCTCACGCTTCTCGATGTCCAGCAGCCTCGCCTGGCTCACCGCCGTCGCCGCCTGCTCGCCGATCGCGCGGATCAGCCGCTGGTCGGCCTGCCCGAACGAGGTGGGATCCTTCCCGTACAGCCGGATCACGCCGATCGGCCGGTCGCGGTGCACCATCGCCGCCGAGAGGAAACTCCGCACGCCCTCCGCCTTGCACCGCTCGGGCTGGACCACCCGCGCATCCGCCAGCAGATCGGGCACCGCGAGCGTGTCGCCCGACAGCACGAGCCGGTCAAACTCCCGCCCCCGGCTCAGCGGCAGGGTGCTGCCCAGCCACTCGGGCGAGAGATTCCGCGACGCCATCGTCTCGACACCCGCCTCCGAATCGCCGTCGGGCACGCCGCCGTCTTCCGGGAAGAGCACGATCGAGCCCGCGTCGAGCTCGAGCACGCCCAGCGCCAGATCAAGACCCACGCTCAGCACGCGGTCCACCGTGTCCGCCTCGCCCGCCAGCAACGAACTGAGCCGGAACAGCGCCCCCAGCTCGCGGATGCGGTGCCGCATCTCCAGCGCCTCGTGGCAGAACTCACCCGTCAGCAGCGCCAGCAGCCGGACCATCTCCTCGTACGCGGGCCCGGCCGACCCCGCGGGCCGTTCCATCGCCCCGCCGGCCGCGCCGTCCCTCGGCACGAGCACGAACTCACCGATCGCCTGCTTGTCAACGAACACCGATGCGCGCACCGGCGACGCCGCCACCTCGGCCGGCGCCTCCACCCGGTGCCACGGGTCGTCGCCCGGATCCGCATCGTTGCTCTTCGGGCACTCCGCGTCGGCCTCGTCGCGCAGCTTGATCCAACGCCCGTCCGCGTCGAGCAGGTGCAGGTCGACGCCCGCGGCGTGGGCGATCGACTCGCACAGCCTGAGCATGGACCCGTCGGTCAGGTACGCGTGGATGCTCTCGATACGCGGCGTCGGTGCCACGCCCGGCGAGGCCGACCCCTTCTTCGGAAAACCCGCCGCGCCCGCAGATGTTCCAGCGGCCGCCCCCTCAGCAGAACCGGCCCCGGTTTGCGTGACATCGCCCGGGCGTGACCCGTGACTGATCACCGGACTGGACCCGGCGTCATCCATCCTCGTGACCGGTCCCCTCGGGAGCAGCCGCACCGCCCGGCTCGGGCAACCACATCGCACGCAGGAACGCCTCGAGCCGGACCTCGAGCGGCAGCGGCTCGCCCGCCGTCGTGCCCGCGTTCACCCGATCGCGGAAGTCGTCGAGACCCTCGCGGATCAGGGCCGTGTCTTCGGTCTGGTACCCGATGTAGGCCATCAGCACGCCCGACGCCCGGCGGATCGACGGGGCCGACATGCGGTGGCGGTCCGTCCCGTCCGTGATCGTCGCGCGGAACAACGACTTGAGCTCGTCGAGCCGGTCGGGCGAGGGCAGCATGTCCGCGGCGTACCGCGTGCCGAACACCTCCGGGCTCTCCATGATCAGCGACTGCAGGTTCAGCGACGCGCTGAGGAACAGGCCCGCGCCGATCTGCGCGTGCAGCCGAGCGACCTGAGCCGTCACGTCGCCGCGTTTCAGACCCAGCGCGTGGGCGAACCGCTCCTCGGCGTCGAAGTACCGCCCGTCGGCCATCAGGTCCTGGCCCGCCTTCATGTGCTCGGCGTAGAAGTCTCGGCCCGCCGTGTCGCCCGTGACATACCGCTCGACCGGCTCCCCGTTGCCTCGCAGCAGCCGCATCGTCTCCGGGTCGAACCGGATCGAGCGACGCCCGCTGCCGAGGTCCGAAGCCGGCTCACGCGTCCAGTCCAGCCCGTCGCCCTCCTCGGCGAACACGTCCTCTTCCGCCTCGTTCACGCCACGCCCGGCCGCGTCAGCCGCATCGGCAGCGTCCGTTGCTTCGTCGGCTTCCTGCGCGACCGCCGCTGATCGCAGCGTCTCGGCCATCGCGATCACCCGCTCGCTGATCGAGGGCCCCGTGTCGAACACGTTCTCCTGCCGGCGGCTCGCCTCCTGCTCGCCGAGCCGACGCAGCAGCCGGCCGTGCATCGTCTCGACACCGTCGCCGTCCTCGCCGGTCTCCGCGTCCGAGCCCGTCGGAAGCCTGTTCGATTGGCTCGCGGGCGTCGTGTTGGTCGCGCCCGTCCTGGCGGGAGACCCGGGGGTCGCCCCGGTCCGATCGCCCTCGGCCAGCTCGGGCACCGGCGACAGCCGGACCCCGCGGAGCGACGACGCCGTCATCGTGTACACCCCGTCCTCGCCCTGCACGTTCCTGATCGCCGAGGTCTGCAGCGAGCTGTTGGACATGTACGCCGAGGGCGAACGCAGCATCCAGAGCATCGTGCCCCGGTCGTCGCCCTCCGGGTCCAGCGCGGGCCGCTGCTCGAGCCCCTCGGGCTGGATCGTGCCGCCCTGCCCCTGCGGGATCCGCGACCCGCTCATCCCCGAGCCGGATCGGCTCACCGTGTACTGCCCGACGAGGTTGGAAGGGGGCCGGCTGCCCGTCGTCAGCGAGAGCTGATACTGCAACGCCTCCGTCCCCCGGATGCCCATGCCCGCGATGCCCGACCGCAGCGAGTCCCTCCGGAACGCGAACAGGTCGTTCGACCCGAGCTCCTCCCCCGAAAACTCGCCCGGCGCGAAATACTCGACGTCGCCCCGGAACGACAGCCCGCCGGGCGCGTTGCCCGTCACGATCGCGTTGCGGAACGCGAGCTCCTGCCTCAGGTTCGACCGCTCACGGTTGAGCCGGCCCCGCGTGCTCAGGCTGTTGTCCAGCGCCCGCCCGTCGCCCAGCGCGTCCTGCGCGAGCGCGACGTTCGTGGACCCGCAGACCGCCGCCAGAATGATCGCACCAGTGATGCCGCGCATACCGAACTCCTTCACAACGATCCTATGAGACCATTCTCTACGAACACCGGTTCCGGCCGGTTCGCGGCGAGCCCCGCCCCGACCCGATCAAAGCCCTTGGCCCCGACACCTCGCCGCCCAGTGGGCCTCATCGGCGTTCCGCGTGCCCGGCTGCATGATCGGACGCCGGTGCGGACACAACACCGCCCCCAGAAACCCGGGGGCGAACAGGACAAAAACAGGCTTCAAAGGGACCGGAGAGTCAGGTCGACCGACCGGGACCGGATCAGATCGACTCGCCGGGCTTGGGCTCGGCGATCCCGAGATCCTTGAGCATCACGTTGCAGATCGAGCCGTTCGCACCGGACGACACAAACGTGTACATCAACCCCTGCGCCCGCCAGACATAGATCGCGACACCATCGACCTTGCACGCCTTGGTATTCACCCGATACGCCCGGCCCTCTTCGATCGGCAGCTCGCCGCCGTCCTTGCGGACGAACAGCGAGACCGTCCGGGGCTCGGCCCCCTCGCCCGCCTCGACCGCGAACTGGAAGTGGGCGCTGGGGCCCTTGCCGGGCAGATGGCACGGGGCCGCGCCGCGGAACTTCGTCCGCCCGCCGCACGGGGGCACCGCCGGGGCAGCACCGAGATCGCTCCCGGTCTTCTCGACCGCGTCGTTGACGTTTGTGAAGACATGCTTTTTGTGGGCGGTAGATTCGTCGAGCGTGCGCTCGTGCTCGGCGGTGACGAACCGAGCAAGGCTCGTCCGATAAGCGGTGCCGTCCGCCCCGCCGCCGAAGCCAGAAGGAGCCATCTGCGTCACAAAGAACGCCCCAACCGCGAGCATCAGCACGGCCGCGATGGCGCCGACAAGCCGGCCCTGTCCGTTCCAGAACGACCGGTCGCGCGTCTCGACGGACCGTGATTCCAGGTTTTCGGCAAGCCGGTCCTCGTCCGAGGCGGCCCGTGCCGTCGCGAGGACGCGGTCACGCAGCCCGGCCGGGGTCTCGACCCCGCCCATCGCCGAGGCGACCGCCCCGCGCAGGCCCTGCTCGAACGCGATCCTCGACCGGGCCGAACCGTCAAAATCAGCGAGCTTTGAGGCCTGGGCGTCGGTCAGTTCGCCGTCGGCGGCCGCCCGGATGAGCGCGGCCCGGTCCGCGGAAGACAGATCCGAGGCCGACCAGCCGTCACCGCTGATCGGACCGTCCCCGAAGAGCCGGTCGTCCTGGTTGTGGTCGTCCTTGGAAGCCATCTGCCGCTTGCCTTTCGATCCCTCGGGCACGCCCGGGGCCCGCTCCACCGTACCGAGGGAGCCACACCCCCAATGCCGGACCGTTCCCGGTCTGATCAAATGTCTCGGCCGCTCCGTCTCGAAACACGACCCAGCACCCGGCGAAAAAGCCCAGTGGACCCCGCCGGAACGCCCGCTCAACGCGGGCAACAGGAGCGACACCCGAACAACACTTCGGCCGGGGCGGCTATTCCCCGGCGAGACGCACCCCGGAACTTTTCCGACACCGATCCGCAACCCTGCAGACCCGATCCGCCGCACAGCCCGGGGAGCCGTGCCAGACCGTTCGTTCAGTCCTCTCCGCCAGAGCCCCCGGGCCCCGCCGCCCCGGGCCGCAGCCCGAGCCGGTCCACGGCCTCCTCATCGGCCATCAACCGGTCGCTCAGCAGCTTGCGTGCCCGGTGCAGACGGCTCATCACCGTGCCGATCGGCACCTCCAATATCGCCGCGATCTCGCGGTATTTCAGCCCCTCGACCCCCCACATCAGCAGGATCTCGCGGTACTCGGGCTTCAGCTCCTCGACCGCCTCTTTCAGCGTCGAATCGACCTGCTCGAAATCGAGCCGCTCGCCGTCCCACTGGGGCGGCGGCTCGTCCGGGGGCCGCTCGGTGCTCGACTCGTCGAAGAACTCCTCGACCGCGGTCGGCTGGCGCTTCTGCTTCTTGATCCGGCTGTAAAACACGTTGTGGCAGATGGCGAACAGCCACGCACGCATCCCCCCGCCGCCCTCGGACGAGTTGTCCTCGAACCGCTCGATCGCCCGGGGGCGGAAGGCGCGGGAATAGACCTCCTGGACCAGTTCCTCGGCCACGTCGGGATTCCGCGCGAGGTGGTAGGCCATGCGGTAGACCGCGTCGAGATGTTCGAGTGCGCTCGCCTCGAACGCGTCGCGTTCCATCGGCAGGCCCTTCCAACCACGCGCCCCGCGGCGCTCGTCCAGCGTCGCGGAGGGTACGCCGCCGGGCTCGGCCGGATCAGTTCAGCCGTACAATCGCCGCATGCCCGAACCGTGTTACATCACAACGCCGATCTACTACGTCAACGACCGCCCCCACATCGGGCACTGCTACACGACGCTGCTCGCCGACGTCGCCGCGCGGGCCCAGCGGCTCATCGGCAGGAACGTCTTCTTCCTGACAGGCACCGACGAGCACGCCGAGAAGGTCAGCAAATCGGCCGCTGAGCACGGCGTGACCCCCATGGAGTGGGCCACCCAGAACGCCGAGCGGTTCAAGGACGCGTTCGCCTTCATGGGTTTTTCCAACGACGACTTCGTGCGCACCACCGAGGACCGCCACAAGGACAAGGCCTCGGCCTACATCCAGAAACTGGTCGACTCGGGCGACATCGAGCTGGGCGATTACGAGGGCTGGTACGACCCCAGCCAGGAGGAGTACGTCACCGAGTCGGTCGCCCAGGAGCACGGGTTCAACAGCCCCGTCACCGGCAAGCCCCTCGAGAAACGCACCGAGCAGAACTACTTCTTCCGCCTCGACAAGTACGAGGGCTGGCTCACCGAGCGGCTGGAATCGGGCACGGTCCGCGTGCTGCCCGAGGCGCGCCGGAACGAGGTCATGGGGCGGATCAAGCAGGGCCTCAACAAGGTGCCCGTCTCGCGGCGCATCAAGGAGGGCGACGCCGACTGGGGCATCAGGATGCCGGGCGACGACGAGCACCGGATCTACGTCTGGATCGAGGCGCTGTGCAACTACCTGACGATCGTCGACACCGACGACCGGCGGCAGTACTGGCCGGCCGACCGCCCACTCGCGGTGCATCTGATGGCGAAAGACATCCTCTGGTTCCACGCCGTGATCTGGCCGTGCATGCTGCACGCGCTGGGCGAGCAGCCGCCCGCGACGGTGTACGCCCACGCCTACTGGATCGCCGAGGGGCGGAAGATGTCCAAGAGCCTGGGCAACTTCATCGAGATCGACCAGCTCCGGGCCTACGCCGAGAAGTACAGCCTCGACGCGGTGCGGTGGTTCCTGACCACGCAGGGCCCGCTGGGCGCGACCGACGCGGACTTCGCCCACTCGCGGTTCATCGAGGTCTACAACGCCGACCTCGCCAACGGCATCGGCAACGCAACGAGCCGGGTCGGCAACATGTTCGCCAAGTACTTCGAGGGCGAGGTCACACGGACCTGTGACGGCGAGTTTTATCTTCGCATCAATGATCCATCGCGAGCGTTAAACGTTGCCTTGGCAGCGAGAGAATCAGCCGGAAAGCCAGTATCGCCCGGCGCCGAGTCGCGATCATTCAACTTCCCCGAAGTCGTTACAAGTGCGCTTGAGAAGTTTGATTGTGGAAACCAAGACCTCGCTCTCGACACAGCCGTGTCGGCTGGTATCGAACTGAGCAATCTCGTGGACGAATTCATTTCACATACCGCGCCGTTCACGCTGGCCAAAAAGCTCGACGAGATCGAGCACGCCGACAAGGCGCTGGCGACCATCCTCTATACCTGCGCCGAGGCCCTCCGCATCGCGACGCTGATGCTCTACCCCACCATGCCCGCCAAGATGGCCGAGGTCTGGCGCAACTGGGACTGCTCGCCGCTGAATGACCCCAACGACGCGGACTCGGGCTTCAAGGCCCCGCTCGCCGAACTCGCGACGTGGGCTCACCCCGAGCACGGCATCCGCGTCGGGCAGAAGATCGCCAAGGGCGAGAACCTGTTCATGCGGGCCGACCCGAAGGAAGACGCGCCGGGCTGAATGTTCCTCACCGACCGCGTTCCCGATCCACGCCGCTGATGAGCGGGGCGAATGCGCCTGTGCACCCGCTCGTTTGCAGACTCTGCGAGGCCCTGGCGCGAGCCTGGGCCCCTGTTGTCCTCAAAATTCCCGACCAGGAGAGCCCAGGCTTGCGCCGGGGCCTTGTCTTGTGGCGTGGAGACGGGTGGTCAGCCCTCGCCTTCCGAGCCCCGCCCGCGCACCGCGTCGATGATGTCGGGCTCATTCCTGCTGAACACCAGCGTGCGGTAGGGGTACGGGATCTCGATGCCGGCCGAATCGAGTGCGGACTTGACCGCCTCGATCACCTCGTCGCGGCTCTCGCGCCGCTCGACGGGTGTCGGGCCCGTCCACCACGTGACCTCGAAATCGATCGAGGACGAGCCGAACGCGTTGGCGAAGATCTGGACGGGCTTGTCGGTGCGCACCGACGGGCACGACTTGACGGCCTCGGTCATCACGCGCCGGCCCTCGGCGATGTCCTCGCCGTAGGCGATGCCGCACATCACGGTGATGCGGCGCACGTCGCGGTCGGTCAGCACGCGGACGACGTTCTTATAGATCGTCGCGTTGGGCACGAGGACGAGCTCGCCCGAGGTGTCTCGGATGAGCGTCATGCGTATCTGCGTCTCTTCGACCTTGCCCTCGACTCCGACGGAGGGCACCTCGATGAAGTCGCCGTCGTTGAACGGGAAGCGCCAGATGATGAGCACGCCGGCGAGGAAGTTCTCGAAGATGTCCTGGAACGCGAAGCCGATCGCGATCGACGCGAGCCCTGCCGAGGCGACGAGCTCGCCCATGCCCAGGCCCGGGAAGACGATGCCGGCCGCGGTGACGAGCCCGAAGAACCAGATGAGGATGTAGACGAACTTCTGCAGCAGGTCCTGCAGGTTGCTCCGCAGGCGCAGGCCGCGCGAGCCCCGGCGGGCCCACCGCGAGAGCACCGAGGCGAGCAGGGCCGTGATGATCATCACGACAGCGGCGATGATCACCTGGGGCAGGTGGGCGATGACCGTGTCGATGAGGTTGCCGATCGCGTTGGCGAACGTGCTGATCGAGGTGTCGATCGTCTCGCTGCCTGTCTCGGGGATCGCGCTCTCGAGCGCCTCGGCCACCGGGCCGGCCGGCTCGACGGCCGGTTCGGCGTTCTCGGTCACGACCTCGATCGCGTCGGACGCGCCCGGGTCGATCTGGATGGTGGGCGGTGAAGCGGATGGGTCGGTCGGCTGGGCGGGCTCGCTCTGCATGGGTGCAGACTAGCAGCAACGCGCGATGGAACCGTCGTCGTGAGTGTCACGCGCGCCCGCCGGTTCGCCGGGGTTGAGATCAGGATTTTTCGTGGACGCGCTTGATCACCGCGTTCATCTCGTCGCTCTTGAGCCCGAGCCGGCGGCCGAAATGGACGAGCATCTCGCGCTCCCCGTCGGGCACCTCGCGTTCGAGTCGGGCGACCTTGTAGAGCGTAGCGAACGCCTCGCTCGGGTCCTTGTGCAGCATCTTGAGCTGGCTGTCGCGGAACTTCTGGTCGTTGAGCGCGAGCTCGATCATCGCCTTGAGCGACGCGGTCCCGACCCCGAGCCGGCCAGCCATCTCCTCGAGGGTGGCCTGCTCTTTCGCAGAGATGTCACCGTCCGCGGCCGCGATGCAGCAGGCGGCACGCAGGATCTCGACCTGTTCCATCAAGAGCGTCATCGGGGCCTCCTTGTCAGCACCATTCTCTGAGCCCCGAGGTCACAGATCGACCGAAATGCGAGAAAACCGGTTTTTGCGGATGAAGTTGTCATGAATAAGCGTCGGGGCCGAGATCCCCGACAGGACCGGGTGCTTAGACGACCAGGTCGACGTCGGCCCGCTTGGCATCGCGCC
>JAPIWU010190458.1:0-13447 GCA_037576205.1 Pyrocystis lunula | reverse complement strand
TATAACAATATTATCCTTAACAGCAAGGATCTTCCAGCAGCAGGTGTACTTTACTACACTGTTTCTACTGATGATTACACCGCAACTAAGAAGATGATTATTGCTCAATAATCATTCTTAACCGAAATACATTTGGAGTGGCCCTTTGGGTCACTCCATTTTTTTTGCAAAATCACCATGCCCGCACGGTGGTTTTTATTTTTTTTTGTACCTTCGTTGGGAAGTAGAACACAAACCCTGAGCATAATCCCATGATATGAAAAATGCAACTGGAAAACTCTTCCTGCTGTGTATCCTTTCTTTGTATGCACTGGTCCCAGCCCTGGGCCAAGTTTCGATTTCACTAGATGATAAGACTGTCCAACCTGGAGAAAAATTTACTCTTCCTGTAAAAGTTAATAATTATAAAGATATCCTTGGTACGCAATTCTTCCTCAGATGGGATACCGATATCTTATCTTTTGAGAAAGTGGTAAATATCCATGCTCCCTTTGACCTGGAGGATAATTTTGGCATTCCAGAATCAGAAAATGAGGGAGATTTATCATTTGTGTGGTTTGAGACAGGCTCTCTGAGCGGTATTACCATAGAGGATGACTCCACTCTGTTTTCCATTGAGTTTCAAGCAAAAGGTGCCTTTGGAGAGTTCTCAAAAGTAGAATTCTATGAAGATACCACTAATGTTTCTACAGTTACAGAAGTCGTAGATACAAGTTTCCAAGCCATACCTGTGGAATTGCAAAACGCTGTTATCTCAGTAGGGGAAACAGTCGACGCCCTATACAACAACGCACCTGATAAGATTGCTGTACAAGCTTGTTACCCCAATCCTTTCGCCCATCATACAACACTAAGTTTTCAGCTTACACGATCAACAACCATTCGCCTTAGCATCTTAGATTTACAAGGAAAAGCAGTTTTTGAGGAACAAAGGTACTATGGAAGGGGCCAGCATGATCTAAACATTAAAAAGGACATCTTCGATCAGCCTGGCACCTATTTCATTCATCTTACCTCCCCTGATTTTAAGGTAACTCAGAAGCTGGTGTTTTTGAACCAATAAATTATATTCCCTAACATCCCAAATTCCGACATGATGGATAGGATTTTTACACGCCTATTTGCCGGGCTCCTTTTGCTTATACCCATGAGCATAATGGCAAACCCTACCTTGGGTCGACTCAACGACCTCGAAGGTTTCACAATGACTTTAGAAGATTTTGATGCAAACCAAGGCGATCAAATCTGCCTCGACGCAAGTACGAGCGGATTTATGAATATCCTTGGTATGCAGTTCTCAATCAATTACGATCCTGCAGTTCTTCAATTCGACAATGTAGCTAACACGAACCTTACTGGCCTAAGCCCTAATTCGTTCGGTAACCCCTCTCCAGGACATATCACGATGTCATGGTCTGACCCCAATGCAGTGGGAGTGACTGTGGACGATGGTACCGTCCTATTTGAGGTTTGCTTTACCGTTTTGGGTAATACGGGAACCAATGTTGTGTTCTCGAATACGCCCACTCCAATAGAGGTAATTGACGGGACGCTAACCGTAATTGCGTTCACTGGAAATGATGCTGCTGTCACCATTGATGGAAATCCACCTACTGACGATGGTGGTACCGGCGGCGGTGACGGTGGCTCTGGCGGTGGCTCTGGCGGTGGTGATGGTGGCGGTGATGGTGGCGGTGATGGTGGTTCCGGTGGCGGTGGAGATGGTGGTTCTGGTGGTGGCAACGCAACAGATTTCACCTTGACGATTGAAGATCTAAGTGCAAGCCAAGGCGACCAAATCTGTCTTGATGTTACAGTGACAAATTTTACGGACATCTTAGGATTGCAATATTCTATCAGCTATGATCCCGCAATTCTGCAATTCAGTGCCATATCTAATACCAACTTGGTCGGCCTTAGTCCTAACTCATTTGGTAATCCTACACCGGGAAGCCTTACGATGTCATGGTCTGATCCTAACGCTACCGGTGTTACTGTAGCCGATGGCACTGTCATCTTTGAAGCCTGTTTCGATGTGATTGGTACAGGAACTTCTTCGGTTAGTTTTTCTAATACGCCCACTCCGATCGAAGTGATTGATGCTGATTTGAATACCATTCCGCTGACCCAAAATGACGGGACAGTAACCGTCGATGGCGGTGGTGATGGTGGCGGAGATGGTGGTGGAGATGGTGGTGGAGATGGTGGTAATGAAAACCCCAACTTTACTGGATTTGGACTTGCCATACAAGATGTAACGGCCGATCAGGGAGATGAAATCTGTCTGGATGTGGTTGCTTACAATTTTACTGATATTCTTGGCCTACAGTATTCCATCAGCTATGATCCAGCTGTTCTACAATTTTCATCTATTTCTAACACCAATTTGGCCGGCCTAAGCCCCAACTCTTTTGGTAATCCTTCTGCCGGAGTTGTCACTACTTCCTGGTCTGACCCCAATGCTACTGGCATTTCGATAGATGATGGTACTGTCATTTTTGAAATCTGCTTCACCGTAATCGGCAACGGTTCTACAACGGTTTCATTTGCCAATTCTCCTACGCCCATTGAAGTAATCGATAGTGGATTGAATGAAATCAGTTTTGAACAAAATGATGGTGTCGTTACAGTTAATGGCGGGAACGGTGGCGGCGGCGGCAACACTGGACCATCTTTTGATGGATTTGGAGTGGTGATCCAAGATGCATCTGCCGATCAGGGCGATCTCTTGTGCCTGGATATAAAGGCGTATGAGTTCGATAATATCCTGGGTATGCAGTATACGATGAATTACGATCCTAGTCGATTGGAATTTGTGGAAGTCCGAGGGTTTAACTTGGAAGGTTTATCTGCGGCTAGCTTTGGGAATCCATCTGCTGGACTGATCACGCTAGCCTGGTCTGACCCTAATGCTGCTGGCGTATCGGTCGACGATGGGACAGCCATTTATCAGGTATGTTTTAATGTTTTGGGTAATAACGCTATTACGGCTGTAACCATCTCAGGGGACCCTACGGAAATAGAAGTGACAGATAGTGGCCTTAATAATGTACCTTTTAATTTTGATACAGGTATTGTTACCATCAGTGATAATGGAAGCGGTACGGGTTTTGAAGGTTTTGGCATTATCGTCGGAGATAAGAGTTTACAAGAAGGAGAATCTTTCTGCATTCCCGTCAGTGTACAGGAATTTGTCGATATCATTGGGATGCAATTTTCCATTTCTTATAATGCCGCGGAGATCCAACTAGATCAAATTACAGGCTTTAATTTGAACGGCCTGACAGAAAACTCTTTTTCTTCTGGAGAAGCTGGAGTGATTCGATTAACCTGGAATGATCCTGATGGTTTAGGCGTAACCTTAAATACGGACAATGATCCGCAAGCCATTTTTGAGCTTTGCTTCACGGTAATCGGGACGAATAGTTCTCAAATATGTATCACTGACAACCCCGTCCAGGTAGAAATTACGGCAGCAGATCTTACCTTGGTGGACCCTACCCTAATATGCGGTAATATTTTAGTTGGCGAAGATCCTCCTCCCACGGTCAACGCAACAGTGAATGCCGTTAGCTGTCCTGGTGAAGACGATGGTAGTATCGTACTGAATGTCAGTGGGGTAGGACCGACCTACAACTATCAATGGAGCATCAATGGCCTCGGCAATGCCAATACAGCTAGCGGCTTATCCGCTGGCGATGTAACTGTTACGGTGACCGATAATGGTACAGGACTACAAACCATTGAAACTTTTACCGTGCCTAGCCCTGCGGCACTAGATATCAGTTTCAGTGTGACTGATGCTAGTTGTTCTGATGGTTCTGATGGTAGTATCAATCTGGCAGTCACGGGAGGTACAGGTCCGTATTCGTACAATTGGTCACCTTCAGGAACGAATACTAGCCAGAATAATGGATTGGCACCAGGAGATTACTTTGTAACTGTAACCGACGCCAACGGCTGTACAGCTACTGGCGGCCCATATACGGTGGGTAGCCCCAGCCCTATCAGTATCAGCGTGATTTCCGTACAAAATGTTCAGTGTGCTAGCGATGAAACCGGGGCTATCGCCATTGCTGTTAACGGCGGCAGCCCTCCTTACAACATAGATTGGAACGGCGACCTTTCAGACAATACTACTACCCAGAGCAATTTATCTGCTGGGTCTTATTCTGTAGTGGTTACGGATGCTAATAACTGTTCCGCTAGTTTAGACAACATAAATATCCTAAGCACTTTTGATCCGATCATCATTAGCCTGAGTTTGGCTCACATCCCAAATCAAGGTGGAGGAACCGGAGCAATCAATGCTACGGTTTCGGGTGGTACAGGCCCTGGCACTTATACCCTTTCTTGGACCGGCCCCAGTGGTTTCAACTCGAATGGTGAGGATATTAATAATCTTTCCACCACTGGAGAGTACTGCTTACAAGTAACGGATAACAACAACTGCGTAGAGACAGTTTGTGCTGATTTAGGCAATTTGCTGGAAATCAATTCTTTCAATATAGTGAAAGCCTGTGAAAACATCTGTAATGGCGGAGTTGATATTTCCATTGTTGGCGGTTTGCCAGGAGGTACGGCTACCTTTGCTTGGCAGAGGGTAGGAGAGAATCCGGTCTTGAGTTCTCAAGAAGACCTTGGAGATATTTGTGCGGGTACCTATAGAGTGACGGTGGTAAAGGATGGTCAGGAATTAACAGGAACTTTTGAAGTAACTAATTTTGACCTAGATATTACCTCTACACAGACGCCATCTACTGATGGAACCAATGGAACCATCTCGATCAATATTGCAGGTGGAAATAGTGGGTATACCATTCAATGGGATAATGGGGATACCGGACCTAATGCCAACGAGCTTCCTCCGGGTGAAATCTGTGCGGACATTACCAGTGTGGCGAATGGATGTACAACACGAGAATGTTTTCAGATTTCAGCACTTCCATTTGAACTAGTTCGAATGAATGTGACTGAGACAACTTGTAGCGGTAGATCTGACGGACTAGTTGAGGTAGAAGTAGGAGGTGGAGTAACGCCTTATACGCTCAATGTGACAGGACGTCCAGCTTTGTCACAGTCTAACTCTACCGGAGTATTTAATATTCCTGGATTGGCAACTGGCAACTACGATTTGGTACTTATGGATGCACTCGGTTCTCGGTTGGATCCCAGAGCTGTTGTCCCCGAAGTAACGCCCATTGAAGTAAGCTGGGAAGTAGTGAACGATACCGAGGACACGGGCGGTATGGGCTCTATCACCCTTGATATTGCTGGTGGTCGAGCACCCTATAATGTAGCCTGGAATGCTAATATCAATGGACCACAACCTATTCAATTGGCTTGTGGTACTTATGCACCCATTATTACTGATGCCAACGGTTGTGTCAAAGAGGCCATTGAGATCGAAGTCTTATGCCTAGGTGATGAAGTGGCTACGGCTAATGTGGGTTGTCCAGGAGACACCAATGGTAGTTTGTCACTAAGCTTGACAGGGTCAGCACCGTACCAATTCCAATGGAGAGATGAGCAGACGGGTGAAAATATTGAAGCAAATGAATCTATTCAGAATTTGGCAGCAGGTGAGTATACGGTAACTGTTACAGATAATTCTGGAGCCGTGCTGGTTAGAACCTACGAAATTGGAACGCAATCCAGCCTACGCTTCAATACCTTAGAAACCGTTTCTTCTTATAATGGTTTTGCCGTTAGTTGTAGCTATGCCAGTGATGGAATCTTGCGAGCGGTAGGAGGCGGCAACCAGGGAATGCTAACCTATGAGTGGTTAAACAGTGATGGAGCTGTAGTCAGTACTTCTTCGGCCTTTAATACAGCTGCTCCTGGCATGTATACCGTTCGAATTTTTGATGATGTCTGTATGGTTGAGGAAACCATTGAAGCTACGACACCAGACGGATTGCAAGTGCAAGCTGTAAATATCAAAGAGATCACTTGTTCTAATGAGGTAGATGGCCAAATCAATGTACTAGCATCGGGAGGTATCGCTCCTTATTTATATCGATGGAGTAGTAATGACTTTGGTGATGAGGCACGCTTTTTAACAGCAGGAGATTACACTGTAACCGTTACAGATGCTAACAACTGCGTAGATGCAGCGACCTTTACGCTTGCCGAACCTAATCCACTGGAAGTAGTTATTGAAACAGAACCAGAAACGGAAAATTGTAATGGTGTGGCAAGAGCCATTGTAACGGGGGGGACTGAACCCTATTTCTATAATTGGGTGAAACCTGCTGGACAAACCACGGAGGAGATCTCTGGACTTTGTAATGGTACTTACTTTGTTGAAGTAACGGATGCCAATGGCTGTACCTCCGCTTTGGGAGAAGTAGCGGGGGTGGTGAAAGATAAGCGATTTCCATGTTTTGAAGAACGAGTTGTCTTAACCCCTGACCAAGATGGGTTGAATGATGATCTAATTATCTTCTGTGCAGAAGACTTTCCTCAGAATAAGATTGAAATCTATAATCGCTGGGGGCAACTAGTCTATGAGCAAGAAGGATACGATTGTACAGATCTAGGCGGAATGAATTGCTTCTCTGGCCAAACGAATAGAGGGGAAGATCTACCAGAAGGAGCTTACTATTGGGTGCTGGAATACACAGATGCCAACAACAGCTTAGTTCAGTTGAAAGGTTCCCTTACCATTCTAAGGGAATAAGGGAAGGTAGGTCAGGTGTTATGCTATCATAATACCTGGCCCTATACTTCCAGTTACACAAACTTTATTTTCCCATGATTCAACCGATCAAACATGAAAAAATTAACTCTACTTATATGTCTTTCCGCATGCTGCACCCTTTTGAGTGCTCAATACGAAGCGGTTTTTAATCATTACAACCTTGGCAATGGTAGTCGCAACTTAATCAATCCTGCCGCTGCTGGTTTTGATGGGGTTTCTCAGTTACAATTTAATCTTCGCGCTCAATGGACGGGTTTTGAAGATGCCCCGAAAACGTACGGTGCCCTATTCAATGCGCCCATCGGAAAAGTATTTGGTTTAGGTCTTGGTGTCTACTCGGAACAAGCAGCGCAACTGAAAAATTTACGATTGTTTCTAAATTATGCCTTTCGATTTACCTCCGGAGAGGACTGGAAAATCTCTGCTGGCTTTTCTACAGAATATCAACAAATGACGCTGGACAGCGATGTGATGACTACTCCTTTACTACAACAGGGAGATCAGCTGATTGATGACTTTCTCGGAGGGAAAGGGATATTCGATGCCGCAGTCGCTGTGTATGGTACCTTTAGAGATAATACCTTCGGAGGCCTTACGATCAATAATTTGGTAAGAAATCGACTAGAAGATAAGTCAAATGGGACGGCAGGCCGATCTACCTCAGCACTGCAGTTCTATAATTTTGCCTTTGGGCACAAATTCGATCTATACGAATTAAACCTGACCTTGGAGCCCTCTTTGGTGATCCGCCAAGTTTTAGGTGGGCCTGAGTCTTTGGTAGATATCAATTTAAAAGCAGGATTTTTAGAGGAACAGCTGATTGCTGGATTGACTTACCGAGGAGGTGGCAATAGCGCTTTAGCTATCTTATTAGGTACAAAACTATCAGGGTTTAACCTCTATTATTCTTATGATGTTTCTTTCTTGCGATTCCAGGATTATAGCGTCGGATCTCACGAAGTGACAGTAGCATTCAGCTTTGAAAACCCCGAACGATAAGCGATAATTAAGGAACTGGTAATCACTAAACTATAGTTTTAGCCAAAGAGCTAAGATGTCCTTTTAACAATTGGTTTTTGGGATGACCCTTCTCCTTTCCAGGAGAAGGGTCGCTTATTTTTAGGCCCAATCCATATACTGAACTACTAGTGTTGGCTTTATGGTATGATTTTTGCAACTTTATCAAGAGATTTTGCGGAGAACCGAGATGTAGACCGTAAACATACTATGAGAAAATAAAGACTGTCCCTTCCTGCCAGGAGGTATGTCCTCCTATGTCCTTACCTGTCTTTATTTTCCATGATTAATTGAAATTTGGTGTAGTTATTATAGTTGCCTATCAATTCGCCAAGCAGCGTTTGGCGCCCTGCCTTGGAGTTGTTCGAGGCAGGGGGTAGGCTTTTAGACATGTATGCTTTTGCATAAAATACCTCCTTTAGGGTATTTTTGGCATTGAAATAAAGTGTATATTTGTCTAGTCTATAGAAAACAAATTATAATCCATATCTCCTAGATAGTCAAATACTATCATACACTTCTTGGATTTAGCCCACCGTGTTTTGCTAAAGCCTCTGTGATAAGGATAATGGATTTCCTCTAAAGAGCTTTGAGAATTTCCTTTACATCTATTCGGCAATTGACTTGCCGTACCTCTCTGCCCAAAAACAGGCTTGCGCAGCGTTAATTCTTTCTATTTGATAAATAGATGAATTTATTACTATACGTATTCTCTTGAAAAAATATTAGAATTTTGCCCGTTAAAAGGCATCTCTTAAGTGTTTTTCTCGTAGAAGACTAACAGGTTTTCGCTTGGGAAACCACTCAGCTGACTAAAAGTAGACAGTGTGATCATTGATAAGATATATGTTGTTTCTATCTGATTATCTGGTGAATATACATATTTAAAAAATCCTTAGATTTTATTTTGGTAGAATGCAACTTTAGATATTCAAGTCCGTAATACTCTATATATCTTATATGAAACACTAAAGACAATTATAATTAAGGCGATTGGATTGTATGTGATTCACACAAGAACCGTTTTCAAGTGTATACTTAAATCGGTTTTTGGGATGGCCTCTCTTCTATGCAGACAGAAGGGGGGCTTTTTTTTGCCTCTATGTAAAGTACTCCACCATTTATTCCTCTTTTCTCCCGAACTTATCCCTGACTATTATTTCTATTGGCGATAAAAATTAATTTTTATTGTATTGGTTATGAGTTGATTATGTGTTTTTGTAAACTTTTTTTTTGGGTTAGAATATAAAATTGGCACGGTATTTTCAATTAGGCAGATAAATGTAAAGAGGTAAACTAGCTAATAGATTGATGGAATAAGAAGCTGTTCGAATATCTTTTTTCTATCAATCTGAAGGATGAGCAATCAAAAGAAGCTAGAACAGCAACTCTACTCATCCCCCCAACTTACCTTACGTTTTCAGACCCACTTTTGTCAGAGAAAAGCTTGAGTTGTAGCCTGGCTACAGTAGTCATGGCTTTGTCTCTTCCAACCATTATGGCTTCAACACTAAAACTCGGCCGCTATGGCATTTGCCATAAGGCTGGTATGCCTATGCCTAAATTTTATTTTCTACTTAAAATACATCAGCATGAAACACTTATTTAGCAACTTTAAAACGACCAAGTTTAGCCCTGCTGCTAAGCTTTGTCGACCGCCAAGACCCTGGAGAACCTTGGCATTTACCTCGCTGTTCTGCCTGCTGGGGTTTACAGCAATTACAGCACAGAATTGCAATTTAGCCTGTAATAGTGCTTTAGAAGCACCAGTACAACTTTCAGTCGGTACAGATTGCATAGTATCGATGGACCCCGATGGTATTTTGGAAGCCCCGCAAGAGTGCGAAGGGATGAAGTCAATGGTTTTCCGAGATGAACAAAATACCCTGGTAGCCGATGGAATGGACCTAGTCGAATTTGATGCCTCGGCCCATATAGGCCAAACCTTAAGTGTAACGGTAACTGACGTGAATACGGGCGTTTTCTGCGTAGGCTTCGTGCAAATTATCGATAAACTCCCGCCAGTCATTCAAAGCTGCCAAGAGGTGACGATTACTTGTATTGATGATACTTCTCCAACTTTTACAGGCTATCCCGAGGTAGAAGATAATTGCAGCGACGAAATTGAGCTATTATTCGAGGATACAATCATTCCAGGAAATTGTACAACTGGTACCATGAAGAAAATCGAGAGAAAATGGACCGTTGTTGATGCTTTTGATAACCAAGACAGCTGCCTGCAAATCATTACAGTAGAACGCCCTACCCTAGAAAAGGTCGAGTTTCCATCTAATCTGGACTTGAGTTGTGATGCACCGGATGCAGATCCCACAATTACTGGTGTGCCTACCTATGATGGAGCGGATATAGCGGTTGACAATACTTGTGGCCTCGTGGTAAAGATGACTGCAGATACAGCTTATATCTGCGATTCCTACGAATACCAAATCCATCGGTCCTGGCTAGTCACGGACGAATGCTCGGGTTTCGAAACAGCTGCCCTACAAATTGTCCATATCAAGGATACTACTCCACCCGAAATTACTTGCCCCGCTGACCTCACCGTGACTACTTCCGGAGGGGATTGTATAGCTACCGTAGAATTAGCAGAACCTACTATTACTGACAATTGTGATGCTGGTGCGGAATATGATGTGATCACCTCTTTTGGCAGCGTCGGATTGGGCCCACATACTTACGTTCCAGCAGGAACACACACCGTTCAATACACCGCAACTGATGCCTGCGGAAATAGTGCCCTCTGTACCATGACCGTACAGGTAATCGATGAAGATGAGCCCATTGCAGTTTGCGAGGATTTCACCATCGTTTCGGTTCCCTCCGGAGGTGTAGCAATGGTCATGGCAAAAACATTCGATGATGGTAGTTTTGACAATTGTCAAGACGAAGTCTTCTTCAAGGCCCGTCGCATGACCATAGGAGAATGTGAACAAGCCAATGGGGATGATTCACCTAGTATTACTGGTTATCAGGAATGGTTTGATGACCGTGTCCTATTCTGTTGTGGAGAAGCCGAAATAGGAGAAATTCAAGTTATCATGCGGGTTTATGAGGTGGATCCTGGTGAAGGTCCAGTAAACCCAGAACGGGAAGTAAGTGGAGGAGATCTTCATCGTCATTATTCGGATTGCATGGTGATGGTCGAGATTCAGGATAAGATTGCTCCACGATTCCTGACCTGTCCACCTAGTGATACCATAGATTGTAAAGATGAGTATCCCGATCTAAGCGTGTTTGGTTCCCCACATGTGAATGACAACTGTGGATATACCTTGGATTCTACCGCCGTGGAAGCCATAAACGACTGTGGCGTAGGTAGCATTATCAGAACCTGGACGGCGACAGATGCAGTAGGCAATTCCTCCGATTGTCGACAGGAAATCTTTGTGGTCAATGCGAATCCTTTCACCGAAGAAGATATTGATTGGCCAGAGGACTACACTACCGATATCTGTGGCGAAACGGTGGATCCGGAGGATCTTCCAGCTGGGTTTGATAAACCACAAATCTTGGGAGAGCATTGTGGGGTGATCGCTTTAAATCACCATGATCAGGTTTTTGATGTAGCTCAGCCTGCCTGCTTTAAGGTTTTGCGAACCTGGACTGTCATTGATTGGTGTCGTTATGACCCGGATAATCCAATGAGCGAAGGCAAGTTTCAAAATGTACAGATTATTAAAGTACAAGATCATATCGCGCCAGTGCTTAGCTGTCCAGCGGACGTGACCGTAAGTGTATCCGACGATTGTCAGACCGGAGAAGCTGAATTAGGTTTGGCCACCGCAGATGATTGCAGCCCCGGCGTACTGATTACTAATGACTCTCCCTACGCTGAGGCGACCGGCGCAAATGCCAGTGGATCGTATCCGCTAGGTACCACAGTGGTTACCTTCTCAGCTTCTGATCGTTGTGGCAATGTTTCTTCCTGTGAGGTTAAAGTCACAGTTAGAGACGATGAGCCACCTCAACCCTTGTGTATTGTTGGCTTGTCTGCCTCTATCTATGAAGACAATGGGAGTCTGATGGCCGAGCTCAATGCTACTGCTTTTGATGCGGGTGCTCAAGACAATTGCACGCCCTCCCATCAATTGAAATATACGATTCGTAGACATGAAGAAGGACAAACAACACCTCCATCTGATCGGAGCATTATCTTTAATTGTGAAGATGTAGGTACGCAATTGGTACAACTCTGGGTGACTGATGCGCTGGGCAATTCCAGTTATTGTTTGACCTACATTGATGTGCAAGACAATAATAGACTCTGCCCTCAGACCAATAATATCTCTTATGCTCAATTGGCCGGCGGTATAACTACTGAAGTAGGAGAATATGTGCAAGATGTAAGTATTAATGTAACCGGAGGTAACCAATTTCAGATGTTCACCGGCGGCAATGGAAGCTATTTTTTCCCGGATGTACCATTTGGAGAAGACTACACTATTGTTCCCGTCAAGGACGATAATCACCTGAATGGCGTGACCACGATTGATTTAGTATTAATCTCCAAACATATTTTAAACATTCAGTCATTGGATTCACCTTACAAGGTTATTGCGGCTGATATTGATCGTTCGGGGCACATTTCCACTATGGATTTGATTCGCCTCCGTAGATTAATCCTACATATTGACGAAGAATTACCCAATGGCAATAAATCTTGGCGTTTTGTAGATGCTGATTATCGATTCCCAGATCCCAAGAATCCTTTCATTGCTTATTTCCCGGAGATATTCAATATCAATGATCTGGATTACGATGAAATGCACGCCGACTTTGTGGCAGTCAAGGTGGGAGATGTCAACTACTCCGCCATGCCTAACAACCTACTCGGAATAGACGATAGAAGTACTTACCAACAGGTATCTCTTCGGACAGAAGATCAACTACTTCGCAA
Source organism: Pyrocystis lunula (assembly GCA_037576205.1). Taxonomy (NCBI): domain Eukaryota; class Dinophyceae; order Gonyaulacales; family Pyrocystaceae; genus Pyrocystis; species Pyrocystis lunula. Next base: position 809 of record JAPIWU010190458.1, on the reverse strand, counting down.
AGGCGAAGAATATACAGTAGGCTTTACCCTGGCAGAAATGCGAGATATTATGGCTTTTCAATTCACCTTGCAGTATGACGTACAGCAACTCAGTTTTCTTAAAGTAGAAGGAGGTGGAATACCCAATATGAGTGAAGAAAACTTTGGACTGCGCCATGCCGAACAAGGCTTGATTACAGGAAGTTGGAATGAGACAACGGACGCAGCTATTGGGGCCAAGGAAACATTGTTTTATATGACTTTCCGAGCAGAAGCAGCAGTGCGTCTTTCCGAGGCTTTAAGCTTAAGTTCCCGCCTCACTTTGCCCGAAGCTTACACCAAAGAAGGGGAACCAATGGTTCTGCAATTGATCTTTGAGGATCAAGCGATCAGTGACAGCTTCGAATTATTCCAAAACAAGCCTAACCCATTTGATTTACATACGACTATAGCCTTCAATATACCGCAATATGATATGGTGAATTTGAGCATATTTGATATGACCGGTAAATTGGTGTACCAGCAAGAAAACCTCTTTCCAGCGGGCTATAACGAAATCACCATACGCAAGGATCAACTTCCAGATAGTGGCATATTCTACTATACACTGCAAACTGGAAATCGAAAAGAGACGAAAAAGATGATCCTATTAGAGTAAAGCATTAAGAACTATTATAAAGGTGTAGAATGTATTGATGTATTCGGCCCCGACTGGAAACAGTGGGGGCTTTTTAATTGTTAGAAGCTGTTTGCATTTAACGATGTGGTTTTGTTATGGCTCTTTTTGCGCCACTTTTCGGCTTTTTATCGTCACATAGCGCTGCTATTCT
>JAPIWU010189352.1:0-13453 GCA_037576205.1 Pyrocystis lunula | reverse complement strand
AAGGCTTCAAAAGCCGAGTATAGCCTAGCTACATAGCTTGTCCCGATTTTACATCGGGAAGGCTTTTGCTAACGCAGGATGACGAAAAAAGATAAAGCATGGTTGTGTATTTTATTTGTGCCTCATTCCTAATTAATGATTGATTCATTTCCTAACCCTCAAAGTGAAAGTAAAATGAAAGCTTTAGTTCGCAAGCAATATGGATCACCAAGCGTTTTACAAGTACAAGAAGTAGCACAACCGGTACTGGGAAACAAAGATGTCTTAGTAGAAGTATACGCCAGTGCTGTGACGGCAGCTGATGGCTTTATGGTAAAAGGTACACCCTATTTCGGCCGACTCATCACCGGCTTATTCAAACCTAAACATCCCATTCCAGGTACTGGCTTTGCGGGACGAGTAGCGGCCGTCGGGGCAGCAGTCGAGCGTTTTGAGGTGGGAGATCAGGTATTTGGAGAAACTGGCTTAGAATTCGGTTCACATGCTGAGTACCTTAAAATGGAAGAAGAGGGGGTAATTATGAAAAAACCGGCGCAACTTTCTTACGCAGAAGCAGCTACCCTGTGTGACGGGGCTTTGACTTCCTTTAATTTTCTTCGCGAGATTGCCCAACTGAAGGAGGGGCAAAAGGTGTTGATCAATGGAGCGTCGGGGAGCTTGGGTACGGCAGCCGTGCAATTGGCTAAGCATTTTGGTGCGCATGTCACTGGTGTATGTAGTGGCCGCAACGTAGCATTGGTAAAGTCATTGGGAGCCGATGAAGTAGTGGATTACACCCAAACAGATTTTACGAAAGGAGCTGTCAAATATGATTTCATCTACGATACAATCGGAAAATCCTCTTTTTCCGCCTGCCAGGCCGTTTTGAAGGAAGAGGGCGTTTACCTATCTCCGGTGCTCAACCTGTCCTTGCTAGTACAAATGTTATTCACCTCCTATTTTGGCAAGAAAAAGGCTAAATTTTCAGCCACTGGACTGCGCCCGGTACCGATATTGAAAGATATGCTAATGGATTTAGTGCCTCTTTTCGAGGCAGGCAAGATCAAGGCCGTAATGGATAAAAGCTTCCCACTGGATAAGGGCGTGGCAGCTCATACCTACGTAGATACGGGCCGAAAGGTAGGGAATGTAGTGCTGCAAATGGCAACAAGGTAGGTGCAGCAATACAGGACAATAGCCTGAGTACTTTGTAAACAAAATATCTACGCGTTTTGGCTATGCCTTTCTGCGCTACTCGTCGTCTCGTCCCCGTCTGGCCGCCGGACAGGCTCGCCTTGATAGCTCAGGCTATCAGGCTCCGGGCTTTCCTCGATTAGCACAAAAATCCATTACCCAAAAGCAGAAGCTACTTACCTCTGTTGTCTAGAAGTATGATCGTTCTTTTTCAAGAAGATTTATCTGAAATAAAATCAACTTATTACTTGACTTTATTATATCAATCTTCTTATGTTTGTAGCAGTGTGAGTTTAAAGTTCACTTCTCCTAAGACTTTCATCAGTTTTTTCCATTGTTTCTCAAAAGTTTCCAGTCAATACCATTTCATAACCTTAGCAATTAAGGATGGCAATCGGATGGGTGTTTCAAGCCCTTTCTGTAGTGTATACCTATATACCTGCACGAAAGCTTGGACATGGACACCTCTTTGCTTCTTGCTGTGCGCTATTGCATGAATAGCCTTAGACATGGAATCTACTTTTCTTACTCCTCTCTTCCCTCAAATAAAGTATTTGGAGGAAAACCACTCACATGAACCCAACAGGGTATGGAAAGCAAAAATATGGCAGCACCTGGATGATAAATCCAGGTCAGCACTAAGTTTCTATGATAATAACCCTTTCCTAAGCAAAATACGACAGTATGTCGAATCACAACTTACGGAAGACCTAAATATTGAGGCACTTTCGCGGAGCCTGTTTCTGACTCGTACCCAGGTATATCGAAAAACGAAGCGATTAACGGGGAAATCACCTAGCAGATTCATACGAATCATTCGACTTAACATTGCGGCGAGGTTATTATTGACTAGTCATCTTAGCATTTCTCAGATCGCCTACAAGGTTGGATTCGCTGATCCAAAATACTTTTCGAGAGTATTTACTATTGAGTTGGGGCAATCGCCTTCAGCATTTCGACAATTATCCTAGCTGGAAGAGGACGAAGTGGTAACATATGTCCACTCTCTCGCAACATAACTCCACTACATAGTCAAAAAAACCGTCGAATTTTAAGTGATTCTATTTTCAACTAAGGAGAGATAGTATAAAACCGTTCGTGATGCTGCTGGACACGCTCAATTTATTCAAGACGGAGTTAGAGGCTCATTTAGACTTCATTGGAGCAGAACACAAGACAATTTCGTTTCCCAGCAAGACAGTAAGCCAGGAAGACAATGGCTTGGATAGTACAGAGGACCAGTTGAAAATGATGATGATCAACTTGGAAGAGGAGACAATCCTGGGTAGAGCAGATCGCTTTGTTCATGAGCAAAATGGCAAGGCCTTTCCGGGTTTCCCAGAAATTCGCCTCAACCTTTATCTACTTTTTGTAGCGGACTTAGCCACCTATGTCACAAGTATGCGGATGCTATCTGAGGTCATTCGATTTTTTCAAGCCCGCCGAATTCTAGATGCTCGCAATGTAATCCAAATGCCAGCAGGAATTGAGCGCTTGTCAGTAGAATTGATCACGCTGCCATTTGCAGAACAAAATGACATTTGGAATGCCTTGCGATCAGCATATAAGCCATCGCTGCTCTACAAAGTAAATATGTTGGTTTTTGAACCGGAAGAGCCTTTCCACCAAGGTCCTAAGATTGAGGAAAAAACGATCATCACCACTAGATAATGCGGTATCGACAACTATATATCATTACGGTTAAGCACCCTTACTATCAGAATGGGAATTCGCCGGATTTTAGCTTGATCCCAACGGCTGATTGCCAGCAACTCTTGGGGAACTTTCGGCTGATTGCGAAACCTTCCCCTTTCGGGCTGCAGATACTAGTTCCAACAGTAGATCGTGATCTGTTGCATAATGGCATTATCACGGAGGTTCCCTTTTTGCCCATACCTGAAGGCACCATTTTTTCATTCCTGATGAGAAGTGACAATCCTGAATTTCCAACCTTCACGGATTTACCATCAACATTTGGTGAAAAAACCATTACTAATCCCATCTTTAGCAATGTAGGGATGGACAGTTTTGGCGGCCTGGGCGTGCGGGACCTGGAAGTGACGCAGAGCGAAAAGATAGTATTACCAGAAGATAGTAATAATGGTATAGTACACATTCCTTTGAATTTCAATCCGCTGGGAGGCAAGGCGGAATTGCTTGTGCAGGATTTTTCAGAAAAGACCATCGATCAGGTGTTAAGAGATTGGAGCCAATGGACGGGATTACCAGAAAATGATCCAAAAGGCTTTGACTTACAAGCCAGTGCAGAAGATATGACGCAAGTTCTACCTGGCTTGCAAGATCCACTAAAATTGCGGCGCCCCTATCGATTGTCTATTCCCGAGGACAACCCCCAAATAATCGTAAGTTATTATGGCGGCGCTGGAAGCCCTAAGGTGATTATTGTAGAGGGACCTACTACTGCACTAAATAATACTCCAAAGTTTACTATTGATCCCGAGACATTACTATTTACCATCGAAAGGAATGCCAGAGCACAGGGAAGTGGTACAGACTGGAGTGATGTTTGGGAAGAATGGAAGAAGAGGGATGTATCCGAAAATCATAACTTCAGATTGGAAGTAAGCCCTGCCGGAGATACCGATGCTGAGGTGCCCTTGCTGGAGGAGGAACAGCCGCTGCTACGACAAGACATTTTGGAAATCATTGTACCTGATCTGGGAACGAACGGGATCAGGGTAGTGTATACCAGGCAAAGAACTGAGGTGCAGTTGGGGCTATTGAATAGTCAAGGGAATGAAGCTCCATTTCTGGTCAGAGACGGGGTGCTTTTTGAATTGAAAAACCTCCCCTCCGCAGCCTTTAGAGGATATCGAGAAAATGGAAATTCCATTGAGATAGATACGAGCACATTGACCAGCGATGAATTTGTACTGAGTTATCCTGTTAAAGCCCAACTCCCCAGCGGCATTTTTGGAAGGGTAGATATTCATGCGTTGCCCTTACTCAGTGATTTTTCTGATCTATCCGTCTCACGTGAATTTAGGATAGACCTCCAGCCTATTCGTTTCTATTGGAAATATTATTTGATTCAGGAAATCGGCTTATCCAATACAAGAATAGTAGTTGGGCAAGATAATCAGTCTACGGAAGAGGAAAAAATAGATGCAAACAAGGACGTCATTTTGTCTGCCCAGCCTAATCCTGCCTTTGCGGCTGAATTTTTTGTAGAGCAAATTTCTGTCACTAATGAAGCTGCGTTAACCACAGACATTGTAAAGGACAGATTGGGTAGCAACATCAAAAGAACTGAAGGAACAGATCCAATAAAGCGGGAAGACCTTGATCGACTTTGGAATCAAATCCTGGAAGTAGAAGGTGGTTTGGAAGGGGATACAAGTATGCAGGCGCAAAATAGGTTTCTCCTGATCTCCAGGACGAAACGCGTTTTTCAAAAGCAGTCGGCAAATAGGCTGACTTTAAGCTTGAGCAAAGACGATATCGATCCAGTAAAGGCGGACGACCAACCATTCTCTCTCGAGGGCTTGGTACTTACGCCTCCGCAAAAGGACGAATTACAAGTTATTCGAATAAAGAAGCCAGTATTGGCCTAAGTAATTAATAATTAGAATATCTAAAACTGATCATATATGGCAACATACAAAACACCAGGTGTTTACGTCGAAGAAATCTCGACACTGCCCCCTTCGGTGGCCGAAGTAGCCACGGCCATTCCCGCCTTTATGGGATATACAGAAATTACTGGAACCGATGATGAGACGCTGGTTAGGCGCATTAGTTCTATGCTTGAGTACAGACAGCACTTTGGTGGGGCTCCTCCCATAGCTTACAAAGCGACGGTTACCACCGTAAGTGAGGGAGAGGAAAGTAGAGAACACATTGAGCTAGTCGAAGAAGGGACAAAAAGTCAGTTTATTCTTTATTACTCTTTGAAGCTTTTCTTTGAAAATGGGGGCGGGCCTTGTTATGTAGTTTCTATCGGGGACTATACCACCGACAGTATTGTAGCCACTGATTTTACCACCCAGGGACTAGCGGCGATCAAGCTATTAGACGAACCTACGCTGCTCGTCTTCCCAGATGCTACGAGTCTAAAAGATAGCACCACCCCGCCTACCGTGACTGGCGCTGCCTACGGTCAGGTATGTGATCAGGCCCTCGCTCAATGCCAGGAGTTGAAAGACCGCTTTACTATTATGGACTTTGATGGGGAATTGCTAACAGCTACCCAGTTTAGAGGAGCTATTCGATCGGAAACGGAGTTCTTGAAGTACGGGGCAGCCTACACCCCTTTCCTCAACACCTTAATGAACTATGAGTTGCAGGACGAAAAAATTCAGGTGGATGACCAACGGAAACAGAATCAATTGGTAGAGTTTCGGGCAGAATTACCAACTTCTAATATTAATAATTTTCTGGAGGTAAAATACGGAGGCCTATCCACTGAGACGGTGAGCGTTGCTGTTTCCTCAGTACCGGGTCAAACAGATCGGGTCCAGTTTAAACCGACTATCGTTGATGGCACGGAAGCGAAACTGGATATTCTCATTGCCGAAAATGAAAGCAACATTAGCGTGGATGATCCATTCATGGCGGAATGGCGGAAAGTAGAAACTCCAGGCTCAGGCTTCCAATTGAGGATGATCAGGAACGACACCCCTATTAAGGTCAATAGAGCAGCTACTCCGCCCTCTGTTCCTGTACCTACAGCAGTTAGTGCTCGCATTCCAACCGTTGGAGATGCATTTTTGAATTTCCAATCGGCTATTCCGAATGCCCGAATAGCAATCACCAAAACAAATGGCACCTCCGTACCGCTTATTGCCGTAGATCAAAATAATACCAATCAACTGAATATAACCATCGATCCAGCCACGGCGCATACTATAGCTCAGTATCGAGCTGCTTTAGCCACTGGTAATGTCACTATTTTTACTTTGGCCTCCGCTGCCGATGAAACGGTTGAAATCCCTCCTGTAGAAGTAGCTGAGGGTACAACTCTTCTGATAGATAATAATGCGCAGATCAACTTGCCTGGTGGAGATAATCTAAACTTTGTCCGAGTACAAAATATAGGCTCCACGGCAGGAACGGTGGTCTTTGGAACTGGAGAAGTGGCAATTAATGAAACGGGAAGTACCTTAACTATTACCCTGCCGGAAGAGGATTTTACAGTCAACGAGACTTTTAGGCAGGCTATCGAGGATGCAACGCTTACTTCATTTGTGATAGAAATAGTGAGTTTAGATCAACCGATAGTCCTGTCAACTGCTGATTCGACGGCAGCACTCTTGCCCAATACTTCTGCGGCAGATGAATCAAGTAGTTTACCATCATTGAACACCTTTAATTCAGCCGTCGGGGATACCGCTTTATACAACAAAATCAAACAAGAACTCCGAGGGATAAGAATTAAGCTTCCTGCGAGCCCGGCTATTGCCGGTGTCTACGCACGAGTTGATCGGATCAGCGGAGTTTGGAAGGCGCCTGCCAATGTGAGTGTGGTGGGCGTGATTGGTCCGAGTCAGACCATTACGCATGCACAACAGGAAAATCTTAATGTGGATGCAGTAAGTGGCAAATCGATCAATGCCATTCGCAGCTTTACGGGTAAGGGGACTTTGGTTTGGGGCGGAAGGACGCTGGCTGGAAATGATAATGAATGGCGTTACGTTTCCGTACGAAGGTTGTTCAATTTGATCGAAGAGTCCATTCAAAAATCTACTTCTTTTGCTGTCTTTGAGCCCAATGATACCAGAACCTGGTTGAAAGTAAAAGCCATGATCGATAGCTATCTCTACGGTTTATGGCAACAGGGAGCCCTGGCCGGGTCTACCCCTGAACAAGCCTTCTTTGTACAAGTGGGTCTAGGCAAAACTATGACTACCCAAGACATTTTAGAAGGCAGGATGATTGTCGAAATCGATGTGGCAGCCGTAAGACCTGCCGAGTTCATTATTCTACGCTTTTCACACAAGTTGCAAGAGGCTTAGTTTACAAATTGATTAATTACCATTAACGGGAAACAATATGGCACTTTCAACAGATGATATTAAGAATAGGTACCCGCTGCCGGTTTACAATTACAAGGTGGAGATTAATGGCGAAGTGATCGCCTTTTCTGAAGTTTCTGGATTGAGTAAATCCTTTGAAACGACCACCTACAAAGAAAGTAAAACGACCCAGCCGGGAAGCGGCCCCGAGTTCATGTATATGCCAGGGCAGATCCAGCCCATCAATATCACCCTGAAAAAGGGTTATGTGCGCACCAAAAACCTTCCTGTCTTTTATGATTGGATCAATAGCGTAAGAATCAATCAAATAGAGAAAAAAGATATTAAAGTGCGACTAACGGACGAGGAAGGTAATGCCGTGGTGACCTGGTCGGTAATCAATGCTTTTCCGACCAAACTCGATACGCCAACTTTTGATGCCAATTCCAATGACGTGGCCATTGAAAGCCTGGAATTAATGGCAGATAATCTCCTGATGGAGGAAAACTAGACTGTGGATGGCTGTTACCGTTGATGACATTAAGCAGAGATACCCTATCCCGGTCTACAACTACCGGGTGGCTATTCTTTTATCCAACAATCTGATCCTGCGGGCCGGTGCTAAACTCACCGACCTGGCGGGCCAGGTTAGCTTAATCAGTTGTAATGAAATCAGTGGGTTGAAAATGGAAATAGAGACGCATACCTATCGTCATGGTATGAGTTTCCTTTCCGGCTATCACTTGATTCCAGGCATCACCAAAGAGGTCAATTTCAGCATTAGAAAGGGAGCCACTCGACAAGGACAATATTTGTCAGATTGGATGAATATTTCTTATCCCTTACTAAAGCCCTTACCCATTAGTATGCGAAGGAAAAGAGACCTGTTGATTGATCTGTGTGATGAAGAAGGGATTCCCATTGTCCGCTGGACCGTTCTAGGTGCCATGCCAACTAAGCTAGAAGCTCCTTCTTTTAAAGTGGATACGAGTGAAATGGCCTTTGAACAACTGGACCTGATCGCTCACGAGCTTCAGGTTTCCTATAATCCGTAGCACAGCGTGTATTGAAAAAACAAAAATCATGGCCTTTAGTTTCAATGAATTACCTTCTCTTAGTGACCCCTTGACCGGCTTTCGGTTTGGCGTATTTTTTCTGGGGAGCCTTGGTGTAGCACATCCTTTAGATTTCCGATTTCAGGAGGTTTCGGGTTTGGATGTCAGACTAGAAGTGGAGGCGGCCGATTCGCTGGGGCAAGGAGATCGAGCCAGGCAATTACCTGGCCGGGCCGTGTATCAAAACCTGGTCTTAAAGCGAGGAATGCCTGGTTTTTCTACCTTAAGGTCGGAAATCCAATCCAGCTTGCTGAGTAGCCGGCAAACGGCCCGAAATATCTTGCTTAGTGTGCTAGACGAGAATGCCTTGCCGCTAAATAGCTGGCTGTTTTCGGAGGCCTTTCCAGTTCACTGGTCGATATCAACTCTAGATGCCAATTCCAGCCAGGTCATCATTGAAACGATGGAGCTGACGTATTCGAATTTTAGACCTTTTTCACTTTAACTTATGATATGGCAGTAGAAATTAAGGAATTGATTATTCGGGCGGTAGTGGACTATGAGCAAGTTCTGGAAGAGCAGGACCAGGGGCAATTTGTTGCTGATGTAGGTCGGGACAAGGAAGAAATCATCCAGGCATGTGTAAAGCAAGTCCTCAAAATTATTAACCGGACCAACAAAAGATAGTAATGCTCAAACTAGGTAAACTGGAAAAAGTGCAAATTACAGCCTACGCCAATCCCAAACGCAAGGGAAAGGGGGAAGTTATACAATTCCAGGTGAATCCTACCCAATTGAGTAGCCGTCATGAAAACCAGTTCAGCCGTTTGAAGGGAATCAATACCAGTGGGCGAACGGCTGCTTATACCAAAACCTTTTCGGATACATTGTCGATAACACTTATCATTGACAATAGCATCACGGTGGACAACGGTATCGGATTAAGGCCCAAGTCCCAATCTGTTAACCAGCAGGTAGAAAAATTCTTGAAGACTTGCTCCCGGATGGATGGCAATATTCACGAGCCAAGGTTTCTGCGATTGCAATGGGGGAGTCTCGACTTCTCTTGCCGCTTGCAATCGACGGAGGTGAAATACACCCGTTTTGATAAGAGTGGAAATCCACTACGAGCTGAGTTAGAGTCGGTTTTTGTTGAGGATATGCCAGATGATAAGCGGATCAGGCTAGAGAACAAAAAATCACCAGACATTACCCATACTAGAGTTGTACGTGCTGGGGATACTTTACCTGCGCTGTGTAAAGAAATATATGGTAATGCCGACTTGTACATCCTGGTGGCGCAGGCTAACCAACTGGATCATTTTCGAAGAATAAGCCCTGGGCAAGATATTTTTTTCCCACCCTTAGAACAATAAGTTATATGTCGGTAGTAACAGCTACGATCAAGAGTAAAGGGAAAAAATTGAAGGCGATCTACCGCTTGGTAGGCATAGATATACAGCGCGAAGTCAATCGAATTCCTTTCGCACAATTGTTACTGATTGATGGAAGTGCATCCACCAAGAAATTTCTCTTAAGTGAAGAAGACTTCTTCACACCTGGAAATGAAGTGGAGATTCTCTTGCGATATGAGGGAATACAGAAAAGTGCAAAACGCGTATTTAAGGGGCTGGTGCTGAGGCATGCACTCGAATCAGATGGCGTCGAATCGCTCCTGCGGATTGATTTGAAAGATGCGGCCTATACCATGACGGTGGGGCGCAAAAGTGTAGTTCATAAAGGAGCGGATAGCAGCATTATCAAAAAACTGATTCAAGGAGCTCACCTGAAAGCTGATGTTAAAGTGACTACCAAGCCTGAGCATGCCGAGATGGTGCAATATTATTGTAGCGATTGGGATTTTATGTTGTCCCGGGCCGAGGCCAATAATCTGTTGGTGGCAGTGACCGATCGAACAGTGTCCTTGCAGCCGCTTAAGGTCAGCGGAGCGGCAAAACATAGCTTTGAATACGGGATCAGTCAGATTTATAGCTTTGAAATGGAGGCAGATGCGAGCCAACAATATGCCAAAGTAAGTGCAGTGGCCTGGGACCAGAAGAAAAATGCCTTGGCAAAAGCCAGTCAGGCAGCCGCTTTTTCCTTAAGCCAGGGCAATTTCAAAGCGGCTGATATAGCCAAGAAGATCGGCGGCAAGGAATTGCAATTCACCAGTGCTGTGCCGATGACACCACAAGAAACCAAGGAATGGGCGGACAGTCGTTTAGCCCGCTCCCGCATGTCTTTTCTAAGAGGATCAGTTAGCGTACCTGGGCAGGCAGAAATCGCCCTGCTGGATGTACTGGAGATGAAAGGCCTGGGCCCTCGCTTTAAAGGGAAAACCTTAGTTACGGGCTTGCGGCATCAGGTGGATCTGAATGGATGGCAGACGCATATTCAATTTGGTTTGCCGTCCGAACCCTTTGCTTATTCGCCAGATATAGTAGATGCACCCGCAGCAGGCCTGCTACCTGCCGTGCAAGGCTTGCAGCTAGGCATCGTAGAAGCCTTTAAGAAAGATCCTGACGAGCAGTTTCGAGTGAAAGTGAAATTGCCAGGTATTGATCCCAAAAAGGGGATCGTTTGGGCTCGATTTGTCATGCCCGATGCGGGAAAGCAAAGAGGGCAACTTTTTGTGCCGGAAAAGGGAGATGAGGTAGTAGTGGGTTTTTTTAATGATGATCCCCGACAAGCCGTTATCATAGGAAGCCTATATAGCAGTACCAACCCCCCTCCCAAAGGCTGGGAGAAATGGTCCAAAGACAATAGGTACAAAGGCTTCGTGAGTAAGACGGGCATTACTGTCGCCATCGATGATAAGGATAAATCCTTGACTTTGCTGACTTCCGATAAGCAAAGTATCAAGTTAGATGAGAAAATGAAGACCATCGAAATTCTTGATGTCAATAAGAACAAGATCACACTCAGTGATAAAGGAATAGTGCTGGAAGTGGCTGATAAATTAAGCATTCAAGCCAAAGGCGATGTGGAGATTAAAGGTAAGAATATCAAGTTAAATGCTTCCGCTAATGTGGAGATCAAAGGCAGTAAAGTAGATGTGAAATAACATAAATCGATAACATGAAAGAAATTAAGTTAGTACTAAGCGTGGAAGAAACCAATCAGATCCTGGACGCGCTAGGCAATTTGCCCTTCAAAAGTGTGTTTGGCCTCATTGGGGAAATTCAACAACAAGCTGCAGGACAGTTAAATAGCACTGGAGCTGCCCCTTCCACACCCGCAGTGGCGCAGGAGGGCCTACAAGTTGAGCCAGTTGAAAAATAGATCCTTCTCCGACCACATAATTGTCAGAGAACCAAATAGATGAAGATGGAGAACAAGGAAAGGGCTTTTCTAGGCACCGGATGGAGTTTTCCGCCGGAGTTCCAAGATGGAGGGAAAGAGGTGCAGATGGTCAGCGGAGCAACGGATGTTCAGCAAAGCCTGGAAATTCTCTTAGGTACCCGACTGAATGAGCGTATTCTGCAGGAAGAGTTTGGCAGTAATTTACATGATTTCACTTTCGCTGAAATCAATGCCGGGATTATCAATTTATTACGGACTGCCGTCAATGAAGCCATCCTCTATCATGAACTTCGGGTGGAGATCAATAGCATTGAGCTGAACTTGGATGAACAAAGAAACGGCTTGCTCTGGATTCAACTGGATTACAGTATTCCAGCGAGTAATTCTCGCTTCAATATGGTTTACCCCTTTTATTTAGAAGAAGCCAATTTTTAACCTATGCCAGACTTTATACTGATCGAAGGCGATAAAGCCAACTTCATGCCCACCTTTGGTCCTGCCACGGTAGTGGTAAAACCCGGTGACCTGAAGGGAAGCGGTCCAGCTACCATTGGTGGTAAGAAAATTTGTGTGGCAGGGGACGAAACCAAAGTATCGGTTCCGGGATGCATGTACATGACTCCGCAGTATTCAATCCCTGGTACAGGTACGCTAAAGATTAACAGTCTGGCACCGAATCAAAAGGCGCAAAAAACCAAGACGGGCAAGAAACCAGTACTATTGAAAGGCGGCAATTTTATTGCCAAGTTTGAGGTGCAAAACCCCGCTAAGCAGCCTCCACCGGGGCCTGGGTCACCCATCCCTGATCCTACGCCACAGTACGTGGGGCAGGGCTCCTTTATCACGACCAATATCAAATTCAAAGGCACTTAAGCCAATAAGCTGATCCATTAATCAATTTCATTATGGCTGTTTCTGATCGCAACACTTTAAAGAACTTCTTTGGAACTGGACAAGTGCCCTTAGCACAACATTTTGCTGATTTGGTTGATTCCTCCCTGAATCAGCAAGAGGACGGCATCACGAAAAGCAGTTCTTCCCCGCTCACTATCAATACGGGCCAGGTAGATAATTCCATGCGACCTGGAATCCTATTCCGATCAGGAGAAGAGTTGGCCATTCATCTACAGCCGATAGACGGGGTAGATGGAAGTTTCTCCTTGCAAATGCCATCTAATAGTCCAACGGATCACCTACAAGTCGTTTTTGCAGGCACTGCCTCAGATAATCCAAGGATTACCATTGTGCAGGGCGCCATTCCAAACGGTGGGAGTTCTGCGCTAGTTCTGGATGTTAATGATCTCACTCACCTCAGGTTATTCATCCCTACCAGTCCGACCACGATAGAAAGTATACCTGAATTGAGCAACCCAATTACCCGTGGCGGCTTTACCGTTACCCGGGTAGGCACAGCTACCTTTAACCTCCAACCCAGCTTCCCGAATGGACAATGGAGTTTGGGGTTACAGGATGATGTTCCGGGCGGCACAACGGTTACAGGTGGCTTATACATCGGAAACGGAGATCAGCAGCCTTTATTTATTCAAAATCAAACTGGATTTGTGGGCATTGGGACCAATACACCTACAGTGGCACTGGAGATCAATGGAGCCTTAAAAGTAGATGGGCTGGATGTTAAACTGACCTTGGATGGATTGGCTACTACGGTCAGTGCGGCTGGTACGGGCTTGGTGGCTAAAGTAGGAGCTTTAGAGACGGCGGTTAGCGATGCTGGTACGGGCTTGGTGGCTAAAGTAGGAGTTTTAGAGACGGCGGTTAGCGATGCTGGTACGGGCTTGGTAGCTAAAGTGGGAGTTTTAGAGACGGCGGTTAGCGATGCTGGTACGGGCTTGGTGACTAAAGTAGGAGCTTTAGAGACGGCGGTTAGCGATGCTGGTACGGGCTTGGTGACTAAAGTAGGAGCTTTAGAGACGGCGGTTAGCGATG